>JADLZN010006996.1:0-285000 GCA_018155175.1 Sinocyclocheilus anophthalmus
AAGACATCACAACCCTTACAAAAATTAACATGGTTTTATCGTAGTAAAACTGCTTATTTTCTTTTGTGTGATTTCCGAATGCTTGAGACTATTAAATCAATCAGACAACTGTATCAATAAAATCATAGCTATAGGTAACTGTCACCTAATTGTAATTTGTAAATAATCAATTTAATTACCATTAAATTATTTACTTTCTATTTTATTAAAGTTCTAATTTTGACCCCTATAACACTCAAACCTATGGGTTAAAAAGGGCACCACCAAAGCGTTTGGGTTGTTTTGCCCAACCGCGGTGTCAAAACACCAATAGCTGGGGTTTGTCCTTTTAAAACCCAGCATTTTTTAGAGTGTATTAGGTTGTTTTTTAACTTCCATATATTTTTTGGGGAGGGGGCACAGCAATACAGTTCTGCTTAGGGCAACCATTTGGCCAGCTGCGGCCCTGAATTAGTGTATTAACAGTTGTGAATAATGATTTAATTTGTTACTTGTTTTTTCTTTGTCTAAATTGTTTGTATAATTTACTATCAATTTCTGAGTGAAAATTGTTCAAATTAAATCCTACATCATTTATGGGGTGCAGTGTTAGAAATCACCATCGTGACCGCGCTATCCTCACCGTGCCTGAATAGATATATATTTGGGTGTTCCAAGGGAATTTTCAACACACCTTGAAAATAGGGCCATCATTTTAACAGTACATTCTTGATGTGATTAGAGGCAATATAGCAAACTGAACAGAAACGAAGAGTTTGGCCATGCGTTTTTCATTAAACTTGCATCACCTAATTTATGTTTTTTTTTTTTCACTGTTCTCTCATTTCCCACATAGCTACTGATTACAGCCGTAACACGCAACAGCATGAGATTTCCCAAGCCTTATCTTAGATGAGAGAGAGAAATTTTTTTTTCGGTCAAGCACCCACAGTGTAGTTTAGTCTAGAACTTTCTCAGGAAAACTTACACTTCAGAGAAGAAACGTCCTGGAATTGTGAGATATTAATTGTGATGATTTGGGGGGGGGGGGGGGGGGGGGGGGGGGGGGGGGGGTGGGGGGGGGGGGGTGGGGGGGGGGGGGGGGGGTGGGGGGGCGAATTGCAAGGATGGAATCTCAGAACGAGAGAAAAATTTAAAATTGCGCGATGTAAACACAGAATTCTAAGAAGAAAAAGCCAGAATTGAGAGGAATTTTAGTGTTTATATCTCAAAAAATGCAAGATATAAACTCAGAATTCTAGATAAATGTTCACAATTTTCCCAGACATACAGTTTTTTCTGAACTTGCAGCAGACGGCTAGTTGGTTAGCAAGCAGGTCACTTGAGATGCACTGCACCATGAAATGCAGTGAACTTTTACGAGGATTCCTTGTGCAAGCATTTGTGGCCTCATATGGACTAATTCCCCCGTGTACCTGTCATTAGCTTTAAGATATGAATGATCTTATTCTGTCCAATCAGATGGCAGCACCTTCATGTCTCACCCTCTGTGGTCTGTGGGGAATGTTTGCTCCGGGTGAAACCTCAGGCCTGGCATGTTTACTTTAGGAAGGGTTTTACGGGCTTTGCGTCACCTTACTAAAATTAACGCTCAAGGTATGAGAGTGAATATACTCGTGGGTGTGAGCGTCGAGCTGTATGACTTATGGTTTCAGTGGTGTGAAGCAATGTAGCTCGGCATGCGGTGACTTTAACATTGTGCTCTTTCAAGTATCTGAGCTTAATCATGCAACAATTGTGTTATCACTAAACTATGGAAGAACGCGCTTCCTCCACTGAAGAAATAAATCTCTTGTAATTCTGTCTTTTTTCTCACAATTCTAAATGTATATGTCAGAATTCGGACTTTGCTTCTCGCACTTCTGAGAACAAAAAAATGGAGATATACTCTCATAACTGCGAGACAAAAAAACAGGTCAGCCATTGCAAGATAAAGCTGTGGGATAGAAAGTCTTTAATAACTTTCATATATGTGATGTTTTATTAACAAATTTCAGGAGGAACACGCGCAGATAATTAACACGGACAATCCATCATCATCTATCCAACCAGCACAAGAGATAACCCCTATAAATAATCAAAGCAGTCTTACCTTCACTAACTCTAGTCTTTCAGCATCCCTCCACCACCCCGACTCCTCACCTTCAGCCCATTCCTACCCCAGCACGGGGAGGAGCACTCAGGGGGAGTGCTCTGGGTCCGGGCTAAATTCCGAGCTCGGACCCCTCTCCCCGGCCATGGGGAGTACCCCGGGCTCGAGAGTAATTACCGAACTCGGAGCCCTCTCCCCGGACAGCACGCCAAACACGCATAACCTTTACTCTGTTCATTATACGTAAGTGTGAATTCGAGATTCTTATTCAGTGGAATAAAAAAAGCCTTTGCGAGAGCGAGAATGAAAACCGCTCAGATAACAAGGAACGTTCGCGCACGTTTGACACCAGCCTCCAACGGTTCTCATCAAAGTTATGAACAGGTCTTCCGTAGAACATTTGGTCAGTTTCTCTGGTCTTTACGGAGCCCCGCACTGACAGGCAAGAAACAAATAAATCAGTCGTAACATGCCGATTTCCTAATTCGTTCCCTCGATGTACTAAAACGGTAAACCGATTACAGTTCGTTCCCTCGATTTGCTAATTTCGGCTCGCGATTTTGCTAATCATGCACACATTGACTAATATCCGTGTTCTCTCGGATTTAAAATCGTGCGCACATTTATAAATCGAGGGAACGAAATAGTCAGTTGTGCACACGATTTAGCCTACTATTTTTTTCCTGCATGCCATGTGCGGGGCTCCGTAGGTCTTTAATAAAATTATCAAAACGTTAGCACAAAAACATATTTATACATTGTTGGAATGTTTTTATTTTCTTGAAACCTTTTAGTTGGACGGTAATGTAACGTTTTTTAAAAAATGTTACTAGCCTACATGTTTCAGAATGTTCAGAGAACATTCAAAAGCAACGTCCCAGTAAGGTTTGCAAAATTCTAAAATGGAATGTTTCCTTTAACGTTCCCATAACCAAAAACATTTTAATTGTTCAGAGAACATTCAGAAATGACATTTTCATAATTTAATGGGAACATTAGCAAAACATATTTAGAACATAGGCTATTTTGGTCAGCTGGGAGCACAGAACTCAGGGAAATAAGTCATAATTGCAAGATGTAAACTCACAAGTAACAATTAGCTTCATTCATTCATTCATTCTGTGGTGGAAATGGGCTTCCATACTAAACAGCATTGCGGCTGCACCAGTCAGTGTGAACTAATGCAGACTCATCTGGAGCTCTGAGTTTAATCTGGTGTGACTGTAGAGTATAGATTCTCAGTAACAGAAGGGAACAGTTCTCATGAGCATGTTTGACTGAGCTTGTGTTTTTGCAAAGGCAACAGATGCAACTTGACAGGCAGAACAGTGAGTTCTTGGTTTGTTAGCGAGATGTGGGTCATTGTTCGCTTTTAATTCTCATTACAGTGTTTCTTCATGCCAAGTGTCTACGTGCTGATTATCATGACAGTTGAACGTCATTTATCAGCAATGCCGCTCATTAAAGACAGGGGGTGGACTGTTTCACCTTCACATACAGTAGCTACCTGTATTTACAGTGTGCCTTAATTACTTCTTCATTCAGTTTCATTCAAACTCATTTTATTGCATTGCATATAGTTTGATTAGGGTTGAATAGTCCGATCTCCATGAACATGCTCCTTTTTCACAGCCACCAAACAAAAAAAAAAGATTATTTTATGCCAAGAAAATTCATCTCCTTCTAATAATTCATATCATTAATACCATGTCATTTTTGATGCATGATAATGAAAATATATGGTAGAAGAAGTCTTAATGGTCCCAAACGAGCACGCTTACATTTGCATACATGTGCAAAATAGAAAATAAATATGAATAATATAATTCGCAAATAGAATTTTCTTAAATTGTCCTAAATGTGCAAACTATAATTTCTTATTTATTTATTTATTTATATTTTGAATTTTTAAGATGACAGACATCTCAACAGGTTTCATGATATTCAATATAAAATATTATTTCAGCATAAAAGTGCTAAAGAGCATGAAGATGACAAAGGAGCTCACAATGAAATGTTTCTGAATTCTTAAAATAGATCTATTTATTATAGACGTGTGTCTGTTTATAGGTTGGAATGCTTCCTCATTGTGTCGGAATGACAATGTCTGACCTTTTCTAAACAATTCAGTTGTCAAAGAAGGTGTGAGAACTCTGTGTGTCTGACACACGTGGCGTCATATGGATTAAGGCATCTCATGTGTCTGAAGAATTCAAGACATATTTGACCCCCAATTAACCATCAGCAAGTCTGTGATTTTAGACGAGGGTGGATGAAGCACTTACGCATTTGGCAGAAAGCTTTATCCGCAGGGACTAACAGTGCTTTCAGGTTATTCATATGTGTGTTTTGTTTGACAATTAAACCTGTGACGTTTGTAGTGCAGTACTCGATCAGCTGAGTTACAGGGTCACTTTCAACTCAACTGACAAGTCAACAGGCTTTAAAGGAACTCTCCACTATTTTTGAAAATAGGCTCATTTTTACTGCTAGAGTTAAACAGTTGAGTTTTACCGTTTTCGAATCCATTCAGCCGATCTCCGGGTCTGGCGGTAGCACTTTTAGCTGTAGCTTAGCATAGATAATTGAATCTGATTAGACCGTTAGCATCTCGCTCAAAATGACCAAAGAGTTTCTATATTTATCCTATTTAAAACTTGACTCTTCTGTAGTTACATCGTGTACTAAGACCGACAGAAAATGAAAAGTTGCGATTTTCTAGGCCGATATGGCTAGGAACTATACTCTCATTCCGGCGTAATAATCAAGGAACTTTGCTGCCGTACCATGGGTGCAGCAGGCGCAATGATATTACACAGCGCCTGAAAATAGGCTAACTTCCGTCAACATAACCACCTGCTTGCACAGGGAGCGTGCTGGGGACTATTTTCAAGTGCTGCGTAACATCATTGCATCGATGCTAATGGTCTAATCAGATTCAATGATCTATGCTAAGCTACAGCTAAAAGTGCTACCAACAGACCCTGAATGGATTCGAAAACGGTAACACTCAACTGTTTTTTAACTCCATGGGAGTTGGAAAATGAGCCTATTTTCAAAAATAGTGGCTTGTTCCTTTAAGTCGCACTGACTTCATCAGAAGTGCATTGCTTACTTCAGAGGTCATGGTTGGTCTGTCTTGAAAGCTTCATATGTTTTAAATTCAAATCAAATTCTCTGTAAGGAAATGAATGAAACCTTCGGGAACCAGACTTGGTGTGGACCAAATGACTAATGATCGCAAAGAAATCACTGCAACGAGAGTCTGTTGAATGATTTATCATGAAATCAATGAAAACGAAGCAGATGTACAACATAAGCGGATGTAATGCATCACACCTGCTCTGTATGAGAGATGAGAAAACTTCATGGGAAAGCATGAAGTCATTGCTGTTCAAGACTTCCTCTTCTTAGCTGTAATGTATGCTAAAACACACACGTACACAACTGTAAAGAGCTAAAGGGGTTTTCTGTCAGCCTCAAGTGTTACACTTTGTCATTCATTTTAGACAGGTGTTTGTCTCATGTTGTTTTCACAGTGATGTAATGATGACTGCTGGGTTTCAGGCAGTGTAATGTGTGAGTAGTGAGTGACTAATGAGAACTTTAAAATAAAATACAATTTAATTTTATTTAATTTAAAATGTTTATACATTTTAATTAAATTTAAAATGTATTTAATTTAATAATTAAATAAAATGTAATTTAATTAAATCCTATTTAGAATTTAATTTATATTTTAAGAGTTACGTGAATCATTTAATGAATTTAATAGAATTTTTTAATTTTAAGTTTTAATTTTATTTTATTACAGTTTTTTAGTTTTTGTTATTTTATTAGTTTTTTCACTTTTTTGGTATTGGATTATCTTTAATTTCAGTTTTTAATTTTATTTCAGTTTTAGTTTTTATTTATTTCCATCCATTTTGTGCATGTTAAAATGCTCATTTTTCGGTTTATGTTTAAATTTTTTCATCTAATATTTTTTATTTTATTTCAGCTTTATTTAACAAAAATGCTTAATAGTTTTAGTTTTAATGAATAATAATAAATATAAATGCAAAATATATATATTTCAATATTTTCTACATAAAATGTAAATACATAAAATAGTTTTCTACATTTTATTGTTTGTTTTATTATTATGCTTATATAGAGCAATGCAGGATTTCATGTAGAATTCAGTCCATTTGGTTTTAGAGTTACATTTAAGACTAGCAGCTGGATTCATATGCAGCATCATAATGACACAGTGACAGTCATCATTAGCAGAGAAGTCATATTGCATTAGCTCAGATATAGGAGGGGCAGATAGATTTAATGGGAAACTTGTCGTTAAAATACAAGTATATCTTTCACCACAGATGCCTGAGGGAGGTCAGATAATGTGTGTTTACAGAGGATAGAAAGATAAAGATTGTGTGTGTACGTGTTTGGAGTGTCATTTCTGATGAGACTGATGTTTATGTGGCACAATTGTGTGAAACTAGTCAAAGTGCAGTCGGCCATCAGCGTCACATTCACCTGCTTGCTGGTAGATCATATAGCACTACATTGATATCAATGCTAAGGCTCTGTGTTTGGTGTTAAAAATGAAAGATGTGCACCTTGATTTCAGTGAGTTGATTTGTCTGTAAACAACAAAAATGTTGGTAAAGTGTCCCGTCGTTATAAACATGTCTTAACAGTGTGTTGTTCTTTTGTTAGATGTTAAGATTTATGTTTAGACTTTAACTTATTTACCTACAATTGTAGGTACCTAAAACTAAACTGAATTAAAATGCCTCATACGTCTTTTCCTTCTTCAGAATTGTCTGCAGTTATAATAGCTCAAACACAAAATCATTAATTACATTAGATTAACTTTATTGATTCCCCAAAAATTGACACAGTAGATAGATAGATGCACAATATATACTGTATATTAATCCATTAAAATTGACACAAAAAGTATAGCTTTGAAGTTGATTTTTTTTAATACATTTTAGAATTTCTTGTGGATCTCTTGGATTATTTTACTTTCAGTAAATGCACACCTAGTTAGCGTTTCTTGTTTTATTTGTCGTTTGAATATTAATGCATTCTGCTCAAGGAAAAAGTAAAAATAAAAAATCTTTAACTGACATGATGTTACATGCAACTACTGTACATACCAAAAACTAAACAAATTAAAACTGAATTGAAAACTATCATACTGTTTTAATCTTATTCTGTTATCATTTTTATTTTTCTTCGCCACCATTTTCTGCAGTTTATCTATAGCAGAATTTATTTTTTGCTTAATTTTCTTTACTGCTTAATGTACATAATAATTAGATAAACTTTATTGTGTGTGTGTATATGTATGTATGTATTTATTATCTTGTTTTCATATTTTATTTTGCTGCCTTTTAAGGAATTTGAAGATTAATTGAGCACTCAGAAAGAAAACATTCACAAAGAAAGATGTAATTACATATTTATTTGATTAATGATGCATATCGATGCTGGTTAGTTGCCTTTATATCGATAACACAGTGGTTTTTAAGTAGACAAAGGAGGACTCAACACATCCAGATGGAGCACCGACATTTTACATCATCACACAATAATGTTTTTTTTACCCATTATGAATATCCCCCAGAAACACGTTCAATCGCACACATAATATTACACATATTTTACAGTCAATGACAACATTCCAAGACACACACACACATACACACGACTGAGTCTCAGCGCTGTACAGCATTTAGCGCAGTGTGTGAGATTGTTTTTCACTCTGTGATTCATCACTTTCCCCTACACTGAAGTGACGTGCGTGCATATCAGGTTACAGTCAGAGCCTCAACCCCAGCGGGCGTTTCAATGAGCGCAGGAAATCCAGTCCAGCACAGACGAGTTCATTCAGTCACGCTGCTCGTTTCTGCAGAAGGGCCCCTTCTTTTTTCCCCTGTGTGTGTGTGTGTGAGCGTCTGCACACATTCTTGTGGCCAAGTATGGCTGGAAACGCTCACTCAGCGAATAGACTAACCCCTGCAGCCCGCCGTCCGAGCGTCTTGTACAGCTTAGCATGCGTATTTGCATTCACATACTGCTGTTGCATTCGGCACCGGTCTCAGAAACAGCTCCTCATTTCCCAGTACAAGTTGCATGACTGTTCGATTCCCCTGCATTGAGCCACGTCTGCCTCTGAAGGCGGCTGGCTGAAGGGATTCTCCTCAAGCGTCGAGCTTTGATCGTCCTGGGCCTGCGGTCGGTCTGGGATGCCCTGAGTGTCGCAGAGCCCTTCCTCCATGTAGATTTGGAGAAAAAGCAGAGCGGAAAGCAAAAGCAGCCAGCGTCTGGCAGGATCTGACTCCTCTTTTGGCATGATCTTCCTCAGGCCAGGAGGGTAAAGGACCCGTCGAGCACGAGGTCTATGGGGTCTGGAGGGTTTTGGGGAGATGGAAGGCGATGCCAGTGGTGGCTTTTCTCCATCTCCAAACCTTTCCAGACCAGAATGAGGATGTTTTGTGCATGCAGAGCACATCTTTTTTGGTGTTCTGTTCTTGTTTTTCTTGAAAATCTTTTCTTGACTCTTTGTCCTAAAGATCGCAGCTTAGTCTCAGATTTTCTTTCGTCTCAGCTTATTTCATTTCTCCTTTTTATAGATGCACTTGGGATGGGTGTAACCTGCACACCTGAGGTTTCTGGGCCCGCCTTGTGTGCGGTTGATTGGCTTCTTGGGTTATTTTTAGAGATGCACATTTGACAGGAAAACCCTCATGCTCCGCAACATGCCTGGCATACTTGCTAATTTTCTGTTTTATTTGTTGAAACCGTTAACTGTTTAAGCATGTCGCTTCAGATGCTGATTAATATGACAATATTGCAACATTTTTGTGGCCTTTCAAATTAGTGTGTTTTCAGGAAGCCCTTGGTTTGCTACCCTGAGAGAACAAACACGATCTATACACACTGTCTCAACAATTCTCAGGTTTTCAGTAAAAGTTAGAGGCTCTGCATCCTCTATTTGCACAATCGTGATGCAAGTTGAGCAGTGTGTTGAAGCAAAATGTAAGAAATTGGGTTTTTCGTTGCTTGCATCTCCGTGCAAAACACATTGCTTACTTTCTGTACTGTTTTTTTTTTAAAGAAGTGCAACTGCGAGACAGCCAGGCGGGGTCTAATACATCAGGCCCAGAACATCACGCTTAGGTTTTCACAAATAGGTTTGGGTTATGTAATATTTCACGATGTGATAACTTCTTAATTCAATTTCAGTGTGACCAGTGCTATAACCTACTTCATCAATAATACTTCATCAATAATAATAATAATAGCCTACTAATATTATATTTAAGAAATAATGTCATGTATATTTTATTTATATATACAAAAATATGTATCATTCACACACCAACACACACACACACACACACACAACACACCACACACACATGTAAATATTTCTTACATACCAGTATGTGTGTCTATTTATACATATACATATAAGCATGCACACGAACACATATTATGTAAACACAAACTTTAATTTTGCTAATCGGTGAATTGCGATAATTCGCGATTAATCACGATTAATCGATTTTGACGCAACTTAGCACTCTCAGCAGGCATATATATATCTATATTATAGATATAAACACACACATACACACCACACACACCACACACATAGATATATACATTATAATATATATATAGATGTGCAAGTTACGTGTTTAAATTGATTCCCGCTGACAAGTTTTATATCTCGCGCTTAGCAACGTTTTTTATTATTATAGTCTGTTGCTCACGGCCTGAATACACATACAACAAACCCTGGGTCACAGTAGGGGTGGGTTTGATCATATGCTTGGGATGGATGTCACCACGACCTCTCAACATGAGATCATTTGGGGTGGGCCCAAGACCAGTGCAAGCAACTCTCACATTAACGCTCCCGATAAAATTTATTTAGGCTTAAGCATCAACATCACAAACACCTGTTTCACTGTTTATGTTTAAGAGAAAAAATGCAACATCTCGTAATCCCAACTCATACCGGGGAAAGGAAGTTCCACTAGTACGTTGGGGAAGCCGCAGAGAAGCGCTTTCACTCAGCACATTGGAGTGCATCGTTTTGTTAACTTTGTTGTTTATTATTTTGAGTCGTTTGGGACATGGTAACACATGGCCCTCTCACAATATATTGCTTTACAGATCTATCAATTTTTCCGCTCAGAAATTGTACACGCAATCATGCTTCTCATATCAGAAGTTCCGTGCTCCGGCGCGGTTAGCACTCACACTGCACGCGTACCGCGCCCGAGCCCAAATGAACCGCACTCTGGCCCACCTCTTCCAACTGAGCCAGGGCCGTTTTTCTGACGATTTGTGCTGCCTGCTCAATTGTCTACCTCTCATTAAAACATAGTGCAGGTCTCTACTCGAATTTGCCTGTTATAATGTTATGATTGAGGCTCTGGACTCTGAGCATAACTTTTTTTTCTATAACAAACTATAAAATATTTTTGATAAAAACTTTAATGCCCTGGCAGTGGCAAATAACTTTGGTTTTATATTTAATTTGATTAAATTAATGATTAAGTTGAGATTTACAAGAAATATTTAAATTGCTACTATGTAAAAGGAATACAGCTCTAAAAAAAGCACCTTATTTGTTTAAAGTTTTTGCAAACCAAATGTTATTGCACTGTGTTCATAGATCAGTACTTTTAAAATGACAAAATTGGGACAATACAATACTTTTGAATTTCATTATTGAATTTTGGTGCATACAATCCGATTAATCCGATTAAAACTTGTATCATTGACTAGCAGACCACACACACCACACACACACCCACACACAGATATACATGCTATCTCTGTGTGTGTTTGGTGTGTGTGTGGTGTATAAAAATATAAAATAATATAAAAAAATGTATATATAAAATGATAAAAAGTTGGCAGTTTTATGTAATAGTAATGTGATGGCTCAAAGAATATATAAACACTTAATTAAAAAAAATTAAACTACAAAATTGCTACACGATGCAAAATGTGAGGAAACAAAAACGAATAAAAATAGATATATAGATAGATAGATGATAGATAGATAGATAGATAAGATAGACAGATGATAGATCGATAGATAGATAGATAGAATGATAGATGATAGATAGATAGAGATAGATAGCTGATAGATGATAGATAGATAATATAGATAGATAGATAGATAGAGAGATAGATAGATAAATAGATCTATAGTGACTTTACTTTCACCTTCGATCAATTTAATTGATCCTTGCTAAATAATAATAATACTGTAATTTCCTCTAAAAAAAATCTCACTGATCCCAAACTGTAGCGCAATAACTCACACATTTACTTGGTTCCGCTACTTCTGTATTTCCATCAAAGCATGTGATGACATCCAAAGATAACCAAGGCTTTACAGAAACGCATGTTTTGGTAGTGCATGGGAAAATACTTTCAGCATTTACCATCTTAACTAATGCAGCACATTAAACTGTCAGGTGTTTCAGGAATCAGAGGCACTGCAAGGACACTTGGAAACGTATCTGTCTTAAAGTTGAGAGGGAGATGGACGAGGCACTGACCTCGGGTCTGAAACTGTGGGGTCTGGTGTATCTACTGAGTCCAGGGCCTCCCCTGGCTGTGACGGAGCCCTTAGCGGCGCCCTGTCCCTGTCCAGGGGCCTCCGGGACACTCTGCCGCTCTAGGCACCACTCCTGCTCCTCCCTGCGCCCGTACTGTGAGTGAGGAGGGGAGGAAAGGATCGGGGAGGTGGAGGAGACAGAGGGAGGTGCAGGGGGATCGGTGAACGACAAACAGAATCCACACACACACACGAGACGAGAAAGAGTGGAGGGGGAAAATAAAACTCAACGTGGGTTTAAGCCAAACTCAGAGTGTGGAATGCAAGGGTGAGGGGTCATCGACACACACTGTATTCAAAAAAACGATTATGAATTAAAAAAACAATGATCGAATGGAAAACAGAAAGAAAGAAAGAGAGAGCCAGCGGGCTACACGACAAAGAAAAGCGCAAAAAGAAACACCAACTTAAAGATGATGGCGTAGGAGAGAGACGAGAAGAGAACGAGAATGAGGAGGAACAGAATCATGGGCCGAAACATCTGGGGACGAAATGAGGGACGAAGAGAGAAGAAGGGAAGGGCCAAGGGGAAAAAAGAATGCAAAACACTGGTTATGAAGCGCATGCGATGGGGATACATGAGTCTTACAACCAATAACCCAAAATGTGCAGTGACTGAGAGCTGACGCTAATGTGTCGTGCCAAATCCAGGACCAGGTCAAAACCCTAATGCTTAAACCAGTCCACCGGCTTAAAGAACTGTTTGGGGGTGTTTTACTAATACAATTGTAATATATAGCTCATAAAAAAAAAAAAGCTTCAGTAAATAAGCTAATTGCAATGAAATTGGAATATTTTTAATGATTAACTATATATTTTTTTTGTATTATTTTATTTAAACCTATTTTGAGTAATATCGTAATTAAATAATATCATATTAATAATAATTGAAATATGCAGGTATATATTTCCAAATATTGTATTATTAGCTTAATATTATATTACAATGTAACATGAAACATTCTATGTTCATAATAAAATAATTATACGATTATTCTATAAACTAATAATTGAAATAAAAAAGTTTTATAAAATATATTTTAACTATTAGCTTAACAGTACAAATCTGAATGCAATATTATAAGATTAACTAATAATAAAGTCATAAATGTAATTAAAATATACATTTATTTAATATTAGTTTTATTCATATTAAGCTATTTTAAAATAAAACAATGCAAACATTAATAGCTAAACACTTTAAAATAATATGAATGTTATATTAATTATTAAAATAATTAATATAAGATCGTAAGCTAACAATTAGAATAATATAGTAACATAAACAGTTATCTACAAATATTTTAATATTCAATTCATTCATTTACTTCAAAAACTAATTTTAAAATACAAAAATATTAATAATCATATTATTAGGATATTACTGTATATAGGATATTAAACTGACTTATTTTAACTGTGACATTATTTTAATAAATAATTACATTTGATTAAGTTAAATTTCACAAACAACTCATTAAAAAAATCGGATTTAATCAAATAATATTATATAATATAACTAAGAATTGTTTGAGACCATTTCCTCAAAGCAAAACAACTAAAAAAAAACACACAATTACACACACCACAGGTTCAAATTAAAGTTTGAGCTAGCTTATTCATTAGGGTGCCAAGCTAGTACATTAGTAGATTTCATTATGTTGTTCAGTTGTCAAAAAGTACAGATTTCTGGCATCGCAACAGAAAGATACAATGTTACAGTTAATATCCATACAAACCATATTATATTATACTATATAATTACCATTGATGTGTTATAATTGTGATTCCCTGATCAGCGATAACAGAATAATGCTAAAGGCTTTTGGATGAAGCATGACAAACATCTCTAAGGTGTGTAGGACATTGACAGGGTTTGGATGCGGCACGACGGCAGCATGCTGCTCGCAGCGAAGCCCAGCCATGCGATGAAGCAGCGCAACAGCGAGCTGAAGCTCTTAAATAAACATCCTATATAAGCATTCAGGTCTGTCATCATTAACCGGTGCAGGACATCTGACCGTTCATAGAAGTGAGGTGAACAGGCCGTGACTTCATGCTTGATGAAGAGTGTTTAGTGGATGGACTGAAGTGACGTGACCCAACGCAAAGAACCGTCCAGCTTAACCGACGGCTTCCACCAATGAACATGAGCCAAATGAGCTTATCAGCCAATCAGAGCGCAATTCAGACACTATTAAGCTTAAATGTGAAATATCAAATCACGTTCATATCGACAAGCTGCTAAAACATCAATAGATGTCAAACCCGTAGTTACACATAGGTTATTTGTTGGAAAGTTGACTCATGTTATCATAAAGCAGTTTCAATGCACAAAGCAGGAAAAAAGCTACAAGCAGTTCTATGGAGGGCAGCTTTCCGAGACTAGCATATATGACAATTAAACATTTGAAAATCATTGAGACAAAAGACACAGCTACATTATTCCTGAGAATGATTAACCACATAAAAGTCACGTAGAATATATAGCGCAACAAACACTGAGTGTATTCAGAGTGCTCACAGGTCACACAGAGCCTCTGGAGGTTACTCAGAAAACAAAAATGCAGTGTAAGCACTTCTTATCCGCCATATTTCATATTAATGGCTGCATGCTCCACACATATGTTGCATCAGCATTAACTGTGCAAATAAGTTCATGTTAGTAGGCTATACATCATGCCACATCAGTCGGGTCCAAAATTGACAAGTGCCAGTAAATAAAAATACATAGGAGATCAGTTTAATTCTGATAACCTTATTAAGAAGTGCAACATGTAAATATGAAAATATTAGGATCTAGAACACAATGCATCCTCCTGCTTTTGTCAGAAGTTAAGTTTAAGGCCAGAAACTTTAAGCAAGTATGCGAATGCTGCTGCAAGCGTTTGGCCAGCGGGTGTTATTAGCTTCTAGCAATGCAAGATCGACTTCATCCATTGATGCATTTGCAAAATGTGTTGGCACACAATTTAATGCAAGTACGTGCACCATTTAAGAGCTCACAGCTGGTTCATGCACTTGTGTTCGTATAAATGATGCTGTGAATTACACTATTATTTGTGACAAACATGCATGAAAATTATAAACTAATATTGACTAAGAAATACAAAATACTATTAAAGCTTATTTCTGCCATGGAATAAAAAATAAAAGTAATGGCGACTTTTAAACTCACAATTCTGATTTTCTGTATTCTCATTTATTTCTGAGGAAACTTAGAATTGTGCAGTTCTGAGATGTTAACTTGCAATTATGAGAAGTCAGAATTGTGAAAAGTAAACTCAGAATTCCAAAAAAGAGTCTGAATTGTGAGATGTAAGCACAGAATTCCAAAAAAAAAGTCAGAATTGCGAGATTGTACACTTAGAATAATTTTTTTAAAACTGAGAATTGTGAATGCAAATGTAGAATTCTGAAAAAAAGAGTCTGCATTGTAGATTTAAACTCGCAATGGTGCGAAAAATGATTTGTGAATATAAACAGTCGTAATTATCTTGTCGAAAAAAAAAAAAAGAAAAAAAAAAAAAAAAAAGAAAAAAAAAAAAAATAAAAAAAAAAAAACACATTTTTATTCTGTGGGAAGAAATAAGCTTCAGTAAAATGCACTTTTATGGCTGTAAGAAATATTTATGGCTGGCAAATATTTCTCAGTTTGCCCACTATTGGCACAGTAAATTTTGGACCCTGCAAATCAATGACAACCAAAACAATACACATAGCCTTGTGAAGCCATGCGGGAAATATCCATAAACACCCCCCTGCCCCAGGTGCGAGACAAGGAGATTGTGGGTAGGAGGATGGGGCAGGTATAGATGCAGGTGTTTATCAAGAGTGATGCTAGGAAAGGAGAGGTAAGGGCATCTTGGCTGAGCTGGGTGGCGCTCGGGGAAATGTGCATTGCATTGTGGGATATAGTATTCCAGGACGTGTGCCCTATTGTATACTTTTTGCCCTATTGTGTACTTTTTATACACATTTTGGTAAATGTAGTACAACAGGTCATCTGGGTAGTCCATGCATGCAGAAAATTCATGTACATACAGCAAAAATAGCACAAGTAATATGGTGTTCTCAAAGAAAAACTGAGTGGTCAGTTAATATTGGTGAGTGAGTGTTGTTCTGTGATGTCTGGTGGACTTGTTCAACTGCCTGCATTTATGCTGAAGGTTATTAATGAATTAAAAAGCACCAAACATCTTTACAACTCTGTGTGTCCTTTTTTGTCTCCTGCTGGTAACTCCCATTAATCTTTCACATGGCTCTTTTTTCACACATAACTTGCAACAAAAAAAAATATCAGAAATATCACTGATGTCAAGGCAACTGCATAACCAGTTTGCTAGTCAAATACTCTGCCTACAGCTCCATATCTCAAGCAAGTCTACCTATTTCCCTTCTTATCTCTCAGTTGGGTGTTGTTTCTGGTTTAAGATGAAGAGTCATGCCAGCCAAATTAGTTGAATAGCTTCCTTTGTGGTGCATTCAGGACCTTCGATATATGATACATGAAGATGCAGAATCAATATAAAGGTGTATGCATTCTCAAAAAAGGACTTTCAAATGAGGAAGCAGCAAAGGAAAAAAGGAAGTTGCCATGTCATGTGATCGCATGTGATGGCAAACTCTGAATAAAGATGAAAAGGTTGAGTTACACATAACCTACCTGGAAGTCCGTCACCAGATCCCTTCCCAGTGTCCCGATAGGCGAGTCCCTTGACATGGAGGTAACCGTGGAAAGGAAGCTGCTAGATTCGGTGAGGTTGGGCATGGGGGAAAGGTCATCAACGCGGTCCCTTAGACCCTCCCCTAGGTGGTCCACTTTGTCCATGAATTGCTGGAGTTCCGAACGGAAAGCCTTCATGCGGGTGTTGATGGAATCCAGCACCTGAGAGTCGGGTTTAGATTCAGCAGAGCCTCCATCGCCTCTGAACTCCAATCCTTCTGCAAGAAGTTCCCCTCCCAGGACAACCAGTCGACCTTCGCGGATCAGACTGTCTGTATCCACGATGAGGCGCTCCACCGTTTTACCAAGCCGCTCAGCTTCACGCCTGATGTTGTTGAGCGTCTCCCGGTCTTCCCGTCTTCGCTGGGCCAACTCGGCCACTCCCAGTTCACCAGGATCTGAGGCTTTCTCGCCACTGACAAATCCAGAAGTTGCTGTTTTTTCAAACAAGTCATCAGAGTCGCTTTCCCCACCAACAGGACCTTCACGTTTGGGGTGGAGCAGCAGAAGCCTGGCCGTCTCGTCCTCGTCTGCTTCCCTTCTCCCGGCATCACTATCCACATCACTATCCCTTGGGCTACTGGTGTGTATCCCCAAGTTTGCCGCCAGGTCACAGCGTTGCATGTTAGAGATTAGCACCCAGTTCTCGTACTGCAGCTTCATTACTTTCCCACTTAGCTCGTTGATCTGGAGTCTTGCGGTTTTTAGCTCCTCCTGCAATGTGGCACCACTCCCTGCTCCATAACCTCCTCCGTTACCAGGTTTGAGTGTGCCACCATTTCCACCCTCGGCTCCCTCGGACTCCCGGTCGGCTTGGCTGGGTCCAAATTTGAAGCGGTTTAGCTCAGACGTCAGTTGCTTGTTGTGGTCCTCAATCTCAGAGATGGAGCGCCGCAGCAGCTCTGCCTCCTCTTCTACAAATTGCAAGTGTCGCCGCAGTTCACTCGCAGATTCCAGGGCATCGCCACCATACGGTGAGGTAGGGACACTCGAGAAGGGTTCGCGCCCAAAGCAGTCCCTCTCGTATTGGCAGCGTAGGTCTTCGTTTTCCGCCCTGAGGCCGCGGTTTTCCACCTCCAGCTCTACGATCTTCCTTCCCAGAATGTTGGCTTCCTCTTCCACCAGTTTGAGCCGTAACCGCAACTCGGCTTCCCGAGAGGTGTGGGGGCCTCCACCGGTCACCTCTGTCAGGGGCAAAGGGCTGTCCACGTCACCATATACTGATTTATACTTCTGCAATTCTTGTTCCAATTCATCCTTCTCACGGCCAAGTTTTGCCATCTTTTTACGCATAAGAGCCGATTCTTCCTTGGCAAACTGTAGCTGACAGCGCAGATCCGCACTGTCCTCCTGGAGAGAAAGAAACATGTGAATGTAAAAGGCAATACCATTTATTTCAAAATGCCAAATTGTATAGACTAATCACCTGGACAACATTAAAAATTCTTGAGGTTCTGTGGTCTAATAATAATACAAAAACTCAAAACAAAACAAATCTTGCCGTACATATTGTGTTGCTTCGTGTGCATTCTTAAAAATAATGGTTCCCAAAGGGGGTTTTTATAGTGATGCCATAGAATAACCATTTTTGGTTCTCCAAAGAACTTTTCAGTGAACAGTTCATAAAATGACCATTTCTTTATGTGAATAACTTAATCTAAAGAACCTTTTTCAACTATAAAGAATGTTTTATACACTGTAAAATGTCTTCATGGAACCACAGATGTCAATAAAGAACCTTTATTTTTAACAGTGTATAAGGCTTGAGAATTGATCTTTGTATTTCTTTGTACACACCTGAGTTAAAGATTTCTTATCTTTGAAGGTCTCTCTACTGCCTCGCCTCCGCAGAGCAGTCTGAAAGACAAATAGAGGACAGGGCATATTAACAAAAATGTGAAAGTTAGCGACTTTTGAACAACATCTTCATTTCAGTTACCAGGCACACAGAAGGATTCAGAAAAAACCCCAATTTTGAATAATAAAAAAACAGCATCTGATTTGAACACAACATCAATCATGAATATCAAGCTTAAACCCATTATTATATGAATTACAAGTTGTTGTCCTTATGGTGGATCTACTACTGCTGTCGGATTCAGGATTCCATCTTTATATCTCAGAAAAAAACAAGAAATACAACACTTAATGCATAACAAATAAAACTGCCAATGGGATTTGCAGGTGTTCAGTTGTTAAAGACAACTCTGGAAACTAAAATGCAGAGAATAAACAATGTTGTGCAATGCTAGTTTGAGATTTTTCCACAGTTTCAAAGCTGGATGTTCAACTTCAAGTGCCGTTCTTTCGCACTTTTCCATATTCAAAATTTGAAATTATAACTTTCAATTGAATGTAATGCAGCATATGTGAATTAGGACAAACCAAGACAGTAGCCAAGCATTACCAAAGATTAAAAAATTTAAATGAATGCATGTGTCCGTAATACTGAATAATCCAGAGCACACTGATTGGACAGGTTTGGCGATAATATGATAGACAGCAAATCTGCTAGAAAATGAATATATATTGCATCTGTGTAGGTTGAAATCATGCCAAATGCACAAGGATGAATCACAAAATTACATTCTCAGTGTTGCCACAAGAGGCACTATAGCAGACTTCAGCATAAACTGTCTTCTATTTTCATTTCTCCTTCAGATAAGCTACTGTCATGGTGGAGCAACAGTTTGATGAGAATCTTACTAAGCAAGTTAGTTAAAGTCAAATATAGCTAGCTACCAGAAATAAGAACACATCCAATTATTTTGCTATAACCACCATTGGCTGACATCAAGAGTTAAGAAGGTAAACTTTGCCCTGCTAACTGATGTGCTGGTCTATCTTGAGTCATACACCGAACTTAAATAGCTGCTGCTGATGGCTGCGTTAGCTTGAATCATTTATGGCCAGACAGATGGAAAGTGTGAGATGGGCACAGGAGAGGAGGGAGTTTGAAACTTTTTCATCAACACACAGCAACAGTGTGAGAGAGCCTGGATACGACTCCAAAACATAGGAGGAGATGAGGTGATGTCATATTTATGTGGGCTTGAGTGAGTCTGCAATATGGTTACAATTTTCCCATTCACGTTCCGACGTCCTCCAATGAAGTCATCACCACTAGCTCCCACACAAGCATCAATCACACAACCAGTAGGAAAAAATTGACATTTCTAAGCATGCTTCGTCAAACGTCACTATTACTATTGCTCATACTTAGAGTTAGTGATTCAAACAAACTTCTCAGATTGCATTGAAGTTTAGTGCACAAAGCAAGACATAACGATTGCTCAAATTGTGTAATGCATTTTACATTACATTTATGCATTTGCTTTCATTTATTTCAGATGCTTTTATCCAAAGTGACTTAAAAATAAATGTAATTTTTGTTTCTTTTTGTTGATTAATAAGTTGTATACTGTGAATGTAATGACCTTGCAACCATCTACAACACGCTAGCAACTGCATAGCAATGCCTAACATGCGAAAAAAATGCTCAGAACATCTTAGTAGCCACATTGCAGTGCCTTGGAAACCACCCAGAACAGAATTAGCATTGTGGTAATGACTTTTGCAAGTGAGACTGCAACATGTTTGCATAACATACACAGCTTAATTTACAGAAATGCATTAATGCTTTAGTCCACAAAACACTCTGGGTCTAATTCTCTCCATCCCTTGCTAGCATACAGTTTAAAAACATGCTTAAAATCTGCAACAGTAATGTCGTGCATCTGCTCTGGAGGCAAATTTAATGAAACACTTCTAATGAAACAGATAAACAATGGGCTCTTTTATAACATGCATTTCCTCTGTCATCCTCAGTTCTCTGTCCCTCTTACATTTGCACGATTATCTAATTGGAAAGGCATTACAGCGCGCCTGTACTCTGTTGCCTGCGTGCATGTGTTTCCTACAGACTTATGTAATGTAGCGGGTGTAGCTTAGTGACAATGCCTGACTAAAAAAAACAAAGAAAACCCAACTGAACCCTCACTGTTAAACCACACTATACGCTCTCACATGCAATGTGATAAAATTACTCAGAAAATAGACCTGACAAAAAAAAAGGATCTCAATTTTTTCTCATAGACAGCAGTACGATTATATGAAGAACAAACGTCTGGTCCTGTCTTGTGGGCGGAGGTCGCAGTCCTACTGGCAAGGGTGCGATAGAGCCGGTCCCTCCAGCCGTTATGAAGATGGGGTTTTACAGCTCCTACTTTATTGTACTCAAGATAGGCGGTGGGTTACGACCAATCTTGGGTCTGCGTGTCTTGAACCGGGCCCTTCAGCGGTTACCGTTCAAGATGTTGACGCAGGAACGCATCTTCGGGTGCATCCGTCCCCGAGATTGGTTTGCAGCGGTCGACCTGAAGGACGCGTACTTCATGTGTCGACCCTTCCGCACCACAGACCATTGCTGTGGTTCGCGTCCGAAGGACGAGCATATCAGTACGAGGTCCTGCCCTCTGGGCTGTCCCTGTTGCCCCGTGTCTTCACGTAAAGTGCGGAGGTACCCCTTGTTCCCTTGAAAGAACAGAGCATTCGCATTCTCAACTAACTCGACAAAGCAGTCTCAGGATCAGTTGTGCGAACACAGGGATTTGGTGTTTTCACACCTCAGCCTGTTGGGCCTTCTGGTCAACTGGGAAAAAAGCAAACTCTCCCCGATGGAGAGTATCTCTTTTCTCGGTATGGAGTTGGAACTCGGTCGAACAGACAGCACGCCTCACGCAGGAACGTGCTCAGTCGGTGTTGAACTGCTTGAATACATTCAAGAGCAGGATAGCGGTCCCACTGAAAGAGTTTTAGAGGCTCCTGGGGCATATGGCAGCTACGGCGGCAGTCACGCCGCTGGGGGTGCTCCATATGAGACCGCTGCAGCACTGGTTCCATGGCCGAGTCCCGAGGTGGGCGTGGCAACGCGGCACCTTCCGGGTACAAGTTACACCGGCCTGCTGCCAAACTTTCACCCCGTGGTCAGACTTTGCGTTCCTCCGGGCAGGAGTGCCCCTTGAGCAGGTCTCCAGGTATGCTGTGGTTTGCACGGATGCCTCACGTACAACGGGCTTGCAGTGTCAGAGGTTTGGACGGGGCCCCAACTGCACTGGCATCAACTGCCTCGAGTTGCTGGCAGTGCACCTTGCCCTGAGCCGTCTCAAAGGGTGCTTACGAGGCAAGCATGTACTAGTCCGTACGGACAGCACTGCGACCGTTGTGTACATCAACCGACAGGGTGGTCTGCTCTCCCGTCGCATGTCGCAACTCGCCCCGCCACCTCCTCCTCTGGGTCAGAAGCATCTGAGGTCGCTTCGGGCTGTTCACATTCCTAGGCTGCTCAACCAGGCAGCCGATGAGCTGTCCCGAGCTGAGCTCCCGGGAGAATGGCGACTCCATCACCAGACGGTCCAGCTGATTTGGAGACATTTCAGAGCCGCTCAGGTAGACCTGTTCGCCTCTCCAGAAACCTCTCCCCCCCTCACTCCAGTTTGTTGTTTTTTTCCCCTCACTGGCCGAGGTAACACTCAGCACTACGCACTGGCACACAGCTGGCGCGGGGGCCTTTGCAAGTATGTCGTTTCCCACCAGTGGCCTTCTTGCCGTTGCTGGTCGTTGTGGCCCCGTATTGGCCCACTCGGACCTGGTTTCCCGAGCTAGTGCTCCTCGCGACAGCCCTCCTTGGCCGATGCCTCTGGAAGGATCTACTGACTCAGAGACGGTGCACCCTTTGGCACCCGCGTCCAGACTTCTGGAAACTTCATGTTTGGTCCCTGGACGGGACGCGGAGGTTATAGGTGGCCTACCCCAAGGGGTAGTTAACACCATCACTTCAGCGAGAGCACCATCTAAGAGACACGCTTACGCCTTGAAGTGGAAACTGTTCGTCGAGTGGTGTTCTTCTCGCCGAGAAGACCCCCAAAAAATGCCAGATCGGAGTTGTGCTGTCCTCTTTGCAGCAAGGGTTGGAGCGAAGGCTGTCTCCCCCCTCCACCCTCAAAGTTTTATGTCGCTGCAATCGCGGCTACCGACCACAAAGAAGGACGGTTCAGAGGAAGCATTACAGCAGGGCCCATTTGAGCCTTTGCCGACGGTTGAGCTTAAACTTCTTTCGATGAATACTTGCTCCTTCTGCATTGGCCCCATCAGAAGGTAGGACCTACACGCATTTTCATTCACCGTTCTTGCCTAGAGTTTTTGGCCGCTGACCGTCCCAGGTACCCCTGAGCCCCGCCGCCGGCCCCCCCCGACTATGTGCCCAAGGTTCCCCGCTACTCCTTCAGGATCCGGTGGTGAACCCCAAGCGCGCCCTCGAGGAGGCAGACCCAGCCCCTAGCTTGGCTCTTTCCCATCCCAGCCTTCGGTCCTCAGACCAGCTCTTTGTCTGTCACGGAGGCCGCAGAAGGTGAAGGCCGTCTCTAAGCAGAGGATGGCCAACTGGATAGTGGATGCCATCACCCTGGCTTATCAGGCACAGGGTGTGCCCTGCCCGTTCAGGTTGCGAGCTCACTCAACTAGAAGTGTTGCATCCTCCTGGGTGCTGGCTCGTGGCGCCTCGCTGACGGATATTTGTAGGGCTGCGGGCTGGGCAACCCCCAACACGTTTGCTAGGTTCTGTAGCCTTTGTGTGGAGCCGGTATCCTTCTGTGTTTTCACCTCAAATGGGTAGAATCACTGAGAGGCCCCGGCTTCGGGTCGTCTTGCAAAACCACTCCAGAGAGTCCAGATAGTAGACCCTGTTGAGCTCCTCCGTCCCCTCGGCAGCCAGACGTGGCGGAGCGTCCGGCGCCAGGCCTTCACTCACTGAATCCTCGAGAACCGGTAGAAGGCTGGGTTCCATATGTAAGACCTAAGTGGATCCCATATGTGTAAAGTCCATGGTATAGCCTTGAGCCCGTGTTTCCCCGGCAGACTTCTGCCATTCCAAGAGGGTTACAATCACCTCCATTCTTCCATATGCACCTAAGGAATGTTCATGTGTGTATTTGCTTCCGAAACCTCCTTCGGTAAGGTTGGAGCTTCCGTAACGACGCTGTTCCAAGTAGAACGGGTACTTTTCCCAGTGTTATCCAGTCTTACTCAGTGGGTAGTGCCATAGCAGCAGTAGCTGGTCCTCTTGTGTAAGCCCTGGCCTACGCCAAAAAGTAGGGGCGCAGGTGGCTTCCACAGGACACTGGAAGGGGCAGTAGCTGTGGCCTTTTGGTAGGATCCCAATTTCGTCGGTCATCCGACGTGACGTCGAGAGTGACCGACTGAAAGGGAACGTCTCGGTTACGTATGGTAACCCTCGTTCCCTGAAGGAGGAAACGGAGACGTCACGTCCCGTCGCCACAGCTCCTGTACCACTGCTGAGCGGCCGGGTCATCGGCTCGGCTCTTCAGCGAAAACCTGGTATGCGTTGCATTTGCTGCCTTTTTATGCTCACGCTGTGATCAGCGGCAGCTGGATGCAATAATCGCATGCCAATGTGCATTGGCTCGTTTAGTTTACACTCGAAGTAGATTGGTCTCTCTAAGCGAGATCCCAATTCGTCGGTCATCCGACGTGACGTCTCCGTTCCCTCCTTCAGGGAACGAGGGTTACCATATGTAACCGAGACATTAATAACTTACAATTGTGAGATACAAACTCACAATTCTGGAAAAAAAGTCGATTGTTGAGAACAAAAAGGCACAAGTAAACCTTGTTTATTTATCATCGTCTGGTGGACACAAGCTTGAATGTTGTTGATAGATCATTCATCATCAATTCAATTTGCTCTTTTTTAACTTTTGGTGTGAAAAGGCATTTTTAACGGTGTAAATTCAATGAAGTGCATTTGCTTAGCCTAGTGCTTTTCTCAAGCAATATTGTTCCGCTTTAAAAAAAATATTTGAACCCATAGTCAATGAGTTTACACAGTGTTTCAGCTTCCAAATGAAATGTTGTTATTTGGTCATTTCTATGATGGTGAATAATAGCTAGAATGTGTTTTCGAGGGAATTTAAAGCATTTCAGAGTGATGAAATTAAACAGAAACACAGTTGCACACACACTCTATTCAGCATGAGCACAAAGCTTCAGTCATCGGTCTCTACTGCAGATAGAGGTTATTCTCTCGCCCGAAAAACAGCCTGTAAAGCCAGACCTAGGCTGATCTCACATCAGAATGTGTCAATTGGTTTGGAAAGGCTGACGTTGCATCTGCAGGTCCAGGATCAGTGTTCTGCAAACTCTGCGTGAGGCTCGTCTCCATCTGCCGTCTCCGGCATGAAGCAGAATACATTCAGCCATTCTTTATTCAACACTCCAAAAACACTTCAATGCACCAATTAATGAATCTGCACAAAGGAAGAATCTGGCATTCCATGCAGCAGGATGAGTCTTATTTTAGCAAACAGACTCTAAAATATGAAAAAGGTAATTGCAATTGCGAGATACAAACTCACAATTGTAAGAAAATACTTTTTTTCGTCAGAGTTGGACTTTATAACTTGAAGCTGTGAGTTTCTATCACAATTCTGAGAAAAGAAGTCCGAATTGTGAGATAGTAACTCACAATAGCGATTGAAAAAAGTAAGAAATGTTAGATAAAAAGTTTTACTTTTTCTTAAAAAATTACTTTAAAAAATGTTTTTTATTCAGTGGTGGAGATGGGTTTCCATAGTACAATAGTTTAACCTAATTCAAATGGAATATTTTAGTCAATATTTGGATTCTGCCTTATAATGGAGCTGTAGGCAGGAGATGTTTTGTGTTTTCTTTTGCATGACTCACCGGTTTATAAGTGTGTCTCTGTAGCCAAAAACCACTCTTTACTACCTGTCCTTGTGGTTAGTTGAACATTAGCTATTACAGAGATGTTTCCTGCTTCCTTGTTCATGTGCGTTCTGTGTCAATGAACACTAATGAATGCTCGGGTCTCTAATGGAGGGTCAATATTTACCATCCCGCCTCACATTTCACGTAACCTTGGAATCTGAAGATGACATAAGCTTGTACAAACACATTTTTTTATAATGCTACAAGGCCTCTCTCAGGGCTGCTCGATATCTCTCTCTGCTAAAGGCTTGTTAGGGACGAGAAAACAAAAATACGATGGAACGTCTAGCAAAGACCGATGGAGATGTTTGTTTACAGCTGATTAACCGCTGTCTCCTGGACGGCATCAGAAGTCAACAACAGGACCACAACGTTTATGACGGCACACAACCTTAAACAGCATTCGCAATACTTCTTGCTTCTGCAATCTGACATATTTCACACTGAAACAGGAAATTCAACAAGATAAAAAAATGCATATTTAGAGGTGAAACGAAATAAAGACGCAGAACATGCAGTGCCGATATCTGATTTATGTATCTACATTTATTTGGGCTACCTGACTCAAAACAGAACTTTTATGCATTTCATCCAATACAAAAAATTATCTCTAAGACGGGTTTATGATATAATAAACTCATTAGGTTTTTTTTTTATATAGAAGCTACAGAGAAACGGAAGGCTAATTAGTCGCTAATGTCTTTAGAACATTTTAAACAAGATGCCACGTCGAGACAACCAACCAAATACATCCATTTGAAGAATCAAATTAAGACTTGTAATGTGATTTTAAGCAAATTGAAATGTTTATCTACAAGCTCTCTGAGCTTTATTTGTAATACTGTGAATGTGAGACAACAGTGTTGTTCTTAAACCTAGTACATCATTTAAAGATTGTATGAAATTAAAATTCAGCCTATTTTCTAAATGCATGGTATAGATCTGATTGTGAACAAATCATCTGTGTGCATGTTTCATCTATAAAATTAAACCTCATAATATTCAATCAAAATATCCTCATATAAAACCAAAAAATATATTTTATTTTTACATTTAATATTTTAGATTTTTAGGCATTTTTAAATATAAATGTATGCATATATAGATATAAAATTTATATAAACTTTCACATCAGTTTATGCATGAGAAAGTCTACAAAATTTGAATGCATACATCTGCTAAAAGTCCATTTTGTTACTCAAAAGTCAACATTTTAGTGGCACATTTGCTTATTAATTAATTGCATATGCATACAGCAATCCTGTAGTTTAAAAAGTAACATGGCAACATCAATGCAATGGGTTCGATTCCCAGGGAATGCACAAACTTAAATACTACAGAAATGTTTCCTGCTTCCTTCATGTGCATCATGCATCAATGAATGTTAAATAATGCTTGGGTTTCTAATGGAGAGTCACCCTATTTTCTAAATGCATGTTATAGATCTGATGTGAACAATTAATCTGTGTGCATGTTTCATCTATAAAAAACATCCTCATACTTTATAACAGCAATGCGATGGGTTCGATTCGCAGGGAATGCATTAACTTAACAAATGTAATGTACTATACGCTGCTTTGGATCTGCCAAATGCATGAATGTAAATGTAAATATTGATGACCACAAAGCTACAGACATGCACTAAAAGATGCACATTAATCAACCTATGAGGTCTGAACCCGAAACATTTCAGATACAAGCCCAAAAACAAGCCTGCAACAATACAAAAGCAGTCTGGGATCAGAAGCTGTGTTTATGTCTTATAAATACTCGATCTATCAGAAGAGCGCTGGGCCGGTGAAGCGTTGTGAAAGTGTGTGTACTCACACAGACACGCTGACGCTGCAGCCATTCTCCCACAAAACACTAATGAAACAGTCACGCTCTGTTATTCTCGCTCGCTCTGACTGAACTCCTTGAGTCAGAACAGCATGATGGAAAAGACAGAAAGCAGAGTGATACCGACATCAAACGAAGACCGGCAAAAACAGATTTTCTGAGATACAGCTGATGATAAAATCATTGCGTTTATGTCACTTCTCGTGCTCGTGATGAGTGCATTTTGTAAGAGAACAGCAAATACAGCGGCAATCTCTTTGCCAGTTCATTTTGCCAGTTAGATTTCTTTCTGTGGGCGTTTTGCTGCGAGCGCTTACTCACGTCACATGTAGCTTCTAGTGTAATGCGTGTGTTTGATGACACGGTTGAAGTATGGAAACAGATAAACTGGACTGAGAAGCCAGAGGGGTCTGAGATATGCCAAACCCTCTTATTTTACTGTTAGTACATTCAAAACCCAAGAGCAAAGTGATTTACACTCTGAGAAACACTCAAAGGCAATGCAATGTAAATCACTTACTATGCATCAATATGCGTATCCAAACCACAGTTTGCATGCTGTCTATAATAAAGATGATCAGGGTGCATGCATGCTGAAGGATGCATAGATAATATGCTGTTTCTAGTGAATGCTAAGAGCTTGATGCTCATGCTAACGTGCAGACACAAAGTATTTTCTATGTTTTGTGACTGCATGTTAGCATTAGCATCTAGCTCTACTGTTCTGGCTTGACTGAACTCAACCAGGGTATTTAATCAGTAACTAATAAAATCCAGCTTCTGTGTAACACAAATGGGATTTGTTTGGAGTTGCATACTAATGTAGAATGCCTACTAGAAGTATGCAAGTTTTAAAATGTGCAGCTCACAACCAGAGCTTATTGTGCAAGACACTTTATCCCACAATTCAATGCACTTGATGCAACATTCAATTTTCTAGTGTGACAAATGAACTGGAAGCATGAGCTACAACCTATTTGTAGCGGTGTGCAGGTCCAATACATTATGTAATCTGTATTAAAAATAACATTGCATTAAAAATGCGGTATAATCTTTTAAGGAGGAAGTGGTTTTTTTATATATTTATATTTTTATATACTAATACTTTTCATAATATATATATAACATTCATGATTCATTAGATACCTACATATTTTATTTAAATGAACATTTTCGATATTCATCCAAATATAGCATTTTTCAATTAACAGAATTAATTTTATATATATTTACACACGCGCACACACACTCACGCACACAACAACACACACACACACCCCCACACATAACTATTAAAAAACTCATATTCACATCAATTTTACATATATTTTTATGTTACATATATTTAATTTTATTATTTTGTTATTGTAATGTACAAGTTACAATATTATGAAACAATCTATATTTTAAATATTTACAAATAAAAAAACAATATTTTACCTATAAAAACATTTACAGCATACAACATGGTTTCATATACTACAGTATGCAGTATCTAGTACACACTCCACAGTTTGCCAGTATTCCATTCCAAACACAGCCCATGAATTCTCAGTAACTGATCTGAATCCATTAGCATTATGTATATGATGATAAGACGTGTCCGCTGTTGTCAGGAGACCCGGAGAATCCTCTAAGCCGCTTATCTCCGTCTGGGATTCTGTCGGGAAAAGTCAAGGGACCCTGTGTGTATTACCATGCCCACATGGGCCGCGCACACACTCCCAGAGGGCGTTCTAGACACATACGCAAGCCTTCTCCATCACTACAGCGAGTGTCAAACACAATGGAAGCTCTTTTAAGCTCTTTCATTTGGCTAAAGAGATGCGGTGGTCTCCGGAGAGTTGGGAATGTGTGTGTGTGTGTGTGTGTGAGGAGGGATTTGTATTTGTCCAGCTGGTTAATGAGAGGCTGTCTTTGCACTCAAAGACAATTCCTCTCGTCTCGCTGGATTAGTGGGTTCCCTATTGTGAGCGGTTAATAGGGGGGCGGAGCCTGCAGTCAGAGGCGCCTGACACTGGGCAGCTGGTGAGAGATTACCTCTGTGCTCCCTCAGCTAATGTCTTCACAAACACCCGCTTCCCAGACTCTGGTTAGAGCGTTGAATGGAGGACAGAAGCTTACAACTTACAGCTTAATTTAATGCATTTATTTAATAAACTATGCATACTTGTCCTTTCAAGATTTTGTAAATTTTCTGAAGCAAATGCAAATATGCATGGCTTTATATTATGCTTAAGTATGTATACACTCTAAAAAATGCTGGTTGTAGCAAAAAATTTGTAAAAAAAAGCATCGGTTTTTTTGACGCAATCACGGTTGGGTTTTTTTTGATATTCAAAACGACCCAACCGCTGAGTTCACACAATCATAGCTTGGTTTTGTCCCTTTTTAACCCAGCGTGGTTGGTTAGGGTTATCATTTTAAATATTTACAAAATAAAAAAAATTATTTTTTACAAACAAAACAGTTATAGTGAATTCCATCCCATATATATATAATATAATATATATATATGCATTAATATTTTATATTTTTATGATTGTACATTTTGGTAATGCTTTAATCTAATGTGTAATATATAATATACATACTGTATATTTACAAGTATTGTATTGCATTAAAATATATAAGTATTATAAACTGTTTAAGTATTATATATACAAAATATATAAATTCTACCAATTATAGATTACATGGCTATTTGTAAAGTGCACATTAACGTTTTTTTTTAAATCAGAAATTAAAATCTAGACTTATAATAGCATGAGACAATGTAGATTATATCCCTGATAAAACAATACCAATATCCTACAAAAATATATGTGTGTGGATTATGTATGTGTATATATAGTATGCAATGTTTATTATTTGAAAATATATGTATTAGGAAATTATAGTTAAGTATATAAATTCTACAAAATTATATACAGTATTTTTACATTATTTAAAAACATATTTAAATACTTGAAAAATATTTATTATTAAAATGTAAATAAGGACATTTTAACAATATATATAATTTACTATATTTTTTTTTTTTTAAAATGTTCTTCTGATGCATATTATAGTTAATTAGCCTAACTTCAAAGCTAAAATATAACAATAAAGCACCTGATATGAGGTCACAGATATATCAGCTGATTTACAGCGGTTTTGAATGTGGCTCATTCTGTCAGATCTGTTAACGAATCCGTTTGCTCTCAGCTGATCACAGGCACCTGCTCCCTGCCACAAAAAGAAGATGAAGGGAAAACAACAACAGCTCTTTTTTTCCCTTGAGATGTCCAGTTAAGCTTTGCATTGTCATTCCGCGGGCCGCCATCTGGACTAATAGACTAGCAGGCGAAATGAACAGGATGGAGTCCACCTGGACCACTGAGGTCTAGTCAACCTGAACCGCTCCTGCCTCTTGACAAGGTTATTAAACACACTGTGAGCTGTGTTAACCTGTCCTATCGCGTATATCTTATATTCTCCTAATGCTAAGTATTAAGCTGTTGTTTGTATTGACATACATGATATCTCTAATAAATAATGCAGCTTGTTGAGACGTTACAGACCAGATTACAGATGATGCACATCATAGAGCATCACTGTGGATATAAAACCGCCGTTAAAATGTCAAATAATGGTGTGTTTGTCGCTCTCATTCTCACAGTGATGCTCTGTTTCTCAGAGTCAGACTCAGTGCCAGATACTATGAAGTAGTTTTGTCCACTCAGGGGAGGAAGGGCAGGGTCTGTAATAATGTTTACAGCATTACGGCTCCTCTAACGCTGCGTTTCCCACTGAGTTTCATCTCTCTGTTTTCAAACCGCTTCTCTCACAGATGTAGCTGAAAGAGTAAATGCAATAAAAAAGGATGCAAGAAAGGTTGTTTCAAATGGCTTGCTTTCACAGAACACTGTATCCCATAATGCAATCTGCTTGACCTTCAATTGCCGCATTGACAAATGAACCGAAAGTGAACATCAAATGTGATTTTTAACATGTCCGCATTGAAATGAATCATTTAAGACTGAATAATAAAGGAACAGTTTATTGAGGTTTTAGGCAAAATATTTAAAATATTTTTTCAGATTGATCTATCCTGCTTTTATGACTCATATAGCCTGATATAGTGAGAATCTCGGGGGGGGGGGGGGGGGGGGGGGGGGGCAGCTCAGTTTTATCAGGAGGCCCCCAAACTGAGCAAAGAAATTAGAAATTCATACATCAAATATGATTTTACAGGGTTTAAAAAAATGCATATGAGCAAAAACAAGCGAGTTATATTGTTGCAAAGGGATATGCTAAAGCAATATAAATGCATAATGAAAACATGTATTTATTTTAAAAACTTAAGAATTAAGGCTTTTCAAAAATGGCATTCCCTCCAACCAAAAAACAATGCCACCAGCTGAATTAATCATGCATAATACTGGTTTTATGACAACATGGTTGCATACTAGTTGGAGCATATATTCTGCAAAAAGTGTACTGTTTCCAAGCTATTTACAAAAACAGTAGGCAGTATACAGTGTAGTATGCAGTACACTAGTATTGCATTGCAAACACAGCCAGAGAAAGAGATGAAAGCGATGAAGAGCGTTGAGAGTCAGTCACACACACACACATCGTATCTCTCACCAAAGAAATGTTACACACACTCTCAATATAACAGTCCCGGAAAACGAGTGCACACGTTGCTTTATTTTTAGAAAGTGCTAATGCTAGGCGCTAACATCTGAACAGAACCTGCAATGTTTCTTTGCATTGGAGACAGAATTTAATTAACGGCCCACAGCAATGCTTTGATAAGCGGCACGCTGCTTTGAAGATTAAGAGTATTTTTGTTTTTTACCCTCTTCACACTGAGAGCCAAAGCCATTTTGCCAAACTGGGGCACTCGTTCATTAACGTTGAAAGAAATTATTTTGTGCTTTCACAAATATGACAATTTGACTTTGAAAGTAACTCGACCTTCATACACGCTTTCTTTAGAAATCTTTAACAAAGTACCATATTAACATGGTTTTTGTACATGTATTAGGGATTTATGCTGCTTACAAGAATATACGAATGCAAACATTTCTAGCTAAGCAAAACATACCTAACAAATACAAAAAACAAACAAAAAAAACCCAATAAAATAAATAAATGAATAGAGAGAGTTTATTTTTATATTAAAGGGGTCATATGATGCGATTTCAAGTTTTCCTTTCTCTTTGGAGTGTTACAAGCTGATTGTGCATAGATAAGATCCCTGAAGTTGCAAAGACTAAAGTCTCAAAACCAAAGAGATATTCTTTATCAAAGTTAAAAAACTCTGCCACGCCCCCCTAAAACGGCTCGTTCTAACACGCCCCCACATATCTACCTCACTATGTGGGAATATTTGCATAATGCGCCCAAATGTGCACGCAAAGAAAGAAGGCGTGGTTTCAGTAACCGCAGTTAGTGTTGAAGCAGCATGTCAGGGAGACGCTGTGTGTTCCAGTGCGAAAGCAAAAGCACTTTATTTGGCCTTCGAAAGTAGATGCATTTAGGAATCTTTTAGATTACTTACAACAGAACAGCAATGCATTTTATGCACGACCGTTTCGTGAACCTAGGAGAGGAGGTCATTATGACTTTGCTATGACAATCTGGCACTACTGAATCAGCGAATTTAAGATATGTTTGTACTAGTTTAAGATTTGATATTGAGCGGGAAAATGCGGAGTTTTGTGCATCGGTGTGTGTTGGCGCCGTGCGCGGGTGGGTGTGGTGAGGAGAGAGAGAGAAGAGAGAGAGAGAAAGAGAGACAGCGTCACATCACAGTAGAGTAAGCTGTCTTAACCGCGGCTTGTGTACTGCATCATTACTGTGTCTGTTCCCCTTTCGGGCTAGAACTGATGGTAAAACTAACGACATTAACAGTCTTGATATTTACTTTGAAAGATGAAGCTCACGATTATGGTAAGGGGGCATTACATTCCCTTTAATATCATATGGTTACATTTTGTAAAGGTGTTAAAAATAATTTTAAAATATAATAAAATAATTTTAAATAATACAATGGGATTACCATTATGGTAGCTGCTAAATAAATAAATAAATAATATTAAATGTATAAAATGAAAAATATATATTAATTGTATAAGATTTATAAGTAAAATAATACAATAATAAAATACAAATAAAAATAAAAATATTTAATAACTTAAAAATTAATAACAAAGTAAAAATTAAAATAGCTGTCTTCTCATTGCAAAAGGTCAAATGAACTAAAATCCTGTTCTTAGAAGTGTCATTTCAATACTATAAATATTGTAACTATACTGAACAAAATTATAAACACAACACTTTTGTTTTTGCCCCCATTTTTATGAGCTGAATTCAAAGATGTATGACTTTTTCTATGTACACAAAATACATTTCTCTCAAATATTGTTCACAAATATATCTAAATCTGTGTTAGTGAGCACTTCTCATTTGCCGAGATAATCCATCCACCTCACAGGTGTGGGCATATCAAGATGCTGATTAGACAGAATGATTATTGCACAGGTGTGCCTTAGGCTGGCCACAATAAAACCCCAGTCTAAAAATGTGCAGTTTTACTGTATTGGGGGGTCCGGGTGGGTCCGAAAACCAGTCAGTATCTTGTGTGACCACCATTTGCCTCACACAGAGCAACACACCTCCTTTGCATTGAGTTGATCAGGTTGTCGATTGTGGCCAGTGGAATGTTGGTCCACTCCTCTTCAAAGGCTGTGCGAAGTTGCTGGATATTAGCAGGAACTGAAACACGCTGTCGTATACACCCATCCAGAGCATCCCAAACATGCTCAAAGGGTAACATGTCCGGTGAGTATGCTGGCCATACAAGAACTTTTCATGTTTTCAGCTTCCAGGAATTGTGTAAAGATCCTTCCAACATGGGCCCGTGCATTATCATGCTGCAACATGAGGTGATGGTCGTGGATGAATGGCACAAAAATGGGCCTCAGGATCTCGTCACGGTATCTCTGTGCATTCAAAATGCCTCAATAAAATGCACCTGTGTTCGTTGACCATAACATACACCTGCCCATGCCATAACCCCACCGCCACCATGGGCCACTCGATCCATAACGTTGACATCAGCAAACCACTCACCCAAACGACGCCATACACGCGGTCTGCCATCTGCCCTGTACAGTGAAAAACCGGGATTCATCCGTGAAGAGAACACCTCTCCAAAGCGCCAGACGCCATCGAATGTGAGCATTTGCCCACTCAAGTCGGTTACGACGACGAACTGCAGTCAGGTCGAGACCCCGATGAGGACGACGAGCATGCAGATGAGCTTCCCTGAGATGGTTTCTGACAGTTTGTGCAGAAATTCTTTGGTTATGCAAACCGATTGTTGCAGCAAATGTCCGGGTGGCTGGTCGGGCTTCCTTGCTCTCGTGCGTTGGGTGGATGGTATCAGCGATCTTGGAAGGTGAAGATGCGGATGGGGAGGTTCTGGCTGGTGGTTACACGTGGTCTGCGGTTGTGAGGCCAGTTGGATGTACTGCCAAATTCTCTGAAAAGCCTTTGGAGACGGCTTATGGTAGAGAAATGAACATTCAATTCACGGGCAACAGCTCTGGTGGACATTCCTGCAGTCAAGCACGCCAATTGCACGCTCCCTCAAAACTTGCGACATCTGTGGCATTGTGCTGTGTAATAAAACTACACATTTTAGAGTGGCCTTTTATTGTGGCCAGCCTAAGGCCCACCTGTGCAATAATCATGCTGTCTAATCAGCATCTTGAAATGCCACACCTGTGAGGTGGATGGATTATCTCGGCAAAGGAGAAGTGCTCACTAACACGTATTTAGACAGATTTGTGAACAATATTTGAGAGAAATAGGCCTTTTGTGTACATAGAAAAAGTCTTAGATCTTTGAGTTCAGCTCATGAAAAATGGGGGCAAAAACAAAAGTGTTGCGTTTATAATTTTGTTCAGTGTATTTAGCACCACTGTATATATCAAAATTCCATAGTTTTATCATCTGATGTCATACTGTACTGTGGTAGGGCCTTGTTTTGTAAGGAAAGACTCTGTTACACCAAAGAAACTGCCTGATTCAGATGTTGAAGAGAAAACTAAACAGAAATATTGGACTGGTGATATTGAGCACACTATTATTTGTGTGGATTGGATTGAACATGCACACAGTGTCTAATCTATTTAGCTTGAATCTTGTTTTGCTTTTTTACCTCTAAGCAAAGCAGCGAAGATTATAAGAGCTGTGCAGAGCGCTTATCTCCTTCAAATATATAAACACAGATATAAAGACAGCAAAATAAATATGCTGCTTCAAATATTACACATTTGAAAACACACACACACACACTTGCTTCTTAATGGCTCTTGATGGTCCTCGGCAATATGATGTGTAACGCATCTCTCACAACCCAGCTGAAAAGATGAATTTGAATTTACACATTCAATTTTGTTCAAAATTAAATAAAGAAATACATTTCAGGCTGTTCTCCACACAAATCTAATGCATTCCTGTATCTCAAACAGTAAAAGCATGTCACTGCAACACAAAGGTCATGGGTTTGATTCCCAGGGAATGCATGCTCATAAAATGTATACTTTGAATGCAACATTGTTTTGAATAATTGCATAATTCTCAATGTAATGTAGTCATTACATTCATGAATACACCAAAATATGAAAGAGCTGATGATCTACTATTATAGTTTTTATTAGTTCATTTTTATATTTTCCATTTTAATTTGATTTAGTTTTCATTTTTAAGTTTTTTTTAATACATCTATTTAGTTCTTAATAATTTTATTTTCAGTTTTATTTATTTTAGTACTTCAAGTAGAACTAAAATTAAATAAGAAATGATACCTTGTCAACTAGCTGAAATATATATATATATTTTTTACATTTCATTTCATGTAACAATTTTCTTTCTCTATGGTTTTAGCATTAAAGCAGCACTACACTCTAAAAAATGCGGGTTAAATATAACCCAGCGCTGGGTAAAAAAGGGACAGACCCAGCTATTCGGTTGTTTTGACCCAGCAGTTGGGTTGTTTTGAAACCCAACCGCTGGGTCAAAACAACCCCAATAGGCTGGGTTTGTCCCTTTTAAACCCAGCATTTTTTAGAGTGTATGTAACTTTTGGCGCTCTAGCGGTTAATAAACAGAACTGCACACATCCCGCGGAAGAACTTTCCAACCGGAGCTACTTCTCTAAGTTGATGTTCTGGTGATTCCCGCAGGTATGTGTTACTCCGCAGCGGTGACGACCCGACCAGGCTACAATAGTCCAAATATAAGTACTTATTATAAGTGTACCGTAGTGATTTGGAATAAGACAGAAACGCGGTTTGGAAGATGAATTCATGATGTACACGCTCATTATATACATTTAGCAAATTTTGAACACAGAAAAAGTTACTTAGTGCTGCTTTAATATTAATTTTAGTTATTAATAATAACCCTAATCCAGTCTCAGTCTTCTGGTGTCATGTTTTGTGTGTGACTGCAGTATATTTGACAGGACTGTAGGATCAGACACTCGTTCCTGCTCTCTCCTGTCTACAGAGAGGATTCACTATCTAGGTCAATGAGATCCACTGCCTGCACCAGCCAGAGAAATACAGCATCTGAAGAAAATATATTTCTATATCTAAGATTTTTCAGCCTTTGGACAATATTTGACAACAAATATAAAAACAACGAATACTGAAAACGATTTATATTATTGCTATTTACTACACATTAAAAGGGTCTTAAAGCATTACTATAGATTATGGACTCATATTTTGTACAGAAGTGACAGTTTAAAGTTAAAATGCCTTAATGATGGATTTATTTCTTACAAACATGCAGCTTTTGGCTTCACATGATGTTAACTGATGGTGTGGATTACTGTGATGTTTTTATCAGCTGTTTGGACTCTCATTCTGACGGCACCCATTCACTGCAGAGCATCCATTGCTGAGCAAGGGATGCAATGCTACATTTCTACAAATCTGATCTGATAAAGAAACAAACAACAAACATTTCAACAAATTTTAATTTTTGGGTGAACTATTCCTTTAATATATGAAAAGAGCCCACACAGAGACTTCTGTGAACATTTCTTTGCAGTGCAACAATTGACTGTGTGTAATTTATGTTAAAGAACAAATACTCAAAGAACTATATTCTAAAATGTTCTCAGATGAATCTAGGTTCAGAAATGCTAATTCTCCCAGTTTTTGGGCAACAACCTGATCAGCTCGATTTTATGCCTTTATACCACATAATAACTGAGATTTAACAGAATCCTCAGAAACCAGGTTGAAATACAGGTAAACATTATTAGAGCATCATTTCATTTGCATGCTGATCTATCTGAACAACAGTCTAAACCACGTTCTGGACGTGTGTCGGCAGTATGGTGCATTACAAATGACAGGCGGTCATTAGTGACCCGCAGCACACGAAACGACTGAACTGTTTACAAAAATCTCCATAAGCTGATGCCATATCACAGCCTGACAGACATAAACCCATCTGAGAGCCTCTCTCTCCCTCTCTGAGTATCTCTCTCTCTCTCTCACTTCCTCTCCTCCCCCGTGAGGCAGGAATCTGCCAGGAGGTTTCATAACAGGCAGCTCAGTTGGATTAATTCTGGTCCGGGTGCCAATCTCACTGCAGGAATCAGAGCTGACAGCAAACAGCCTGGACACCAGCGATAGCACACACAAAACATTTCCATACAAAGACAGCAAAAAGCTTGCTAAATTAACTTACATTTAAATATTTTATTGCAATGAAAAAAATAATTTCATGGGATTTTTTTTGTTTATATTATATTACATTAATTAAAAAGAAGCGTATTTCTATGACCATTAAGATTTGTTTTTACACATTTCCCCCAAAAATTCTCAATACCCAAATGCAAAATAATAATAATACAAAAATATTACATTCATTTTAAAAATTATACAAATAGAATTTTAATCGTTTTTTATATTTTGTAAAAAAAAAAGTTATATTATAATTAATTTTCTATGTAATCATTAGTATAATTTTTTATAGATAGCACCACGCACATTCCTTATATATATATAATACTGCTTTTAATTTATAATGAAATGTATAGTGAACTTATGAAAAAAAAATAGTGTAATACAATATTTTTTAAAAATCTTTGAAAAATTATGGAAATTATTCTCAGAAAAAAACTGTGAAACATCCAAACACCTTATATGAATGCATATCTGGGTGGAAAAAAATGTGTTTGATTGTTATGAAGATAATGCCACAATTAATGTAAACACCCAATTTTCTTAAATACAAGCATCATTTCCTTAATGCAAAATATAATTTTCTTATTTCAGCTATAAGCATCTTATTATCAACTATGTTGCAATTCCTAAATATGATCAATAGCTTTACTCACTTGCCAAAATCGCATTTGACTCACATTTAATGTTTTCAAAATGCTTAATTTTGACCCTGAATATGAATATTGAAGGTTCCGTAAAACAAAGCACCAATGACACTAATAAGAACAAGAGAAGCAGACAAACTCAAGACAAAATGTCACTCAAGAAACTGCAAACATAGCAGTTCAAGCCACTATTGATATATACAGTATTTTAAACAAGACCACAAGAATGCACCAAAACAAGGCAGCATTATATTATAAAGCACAGACTTTGAGAATCTTGAAATCTAGAGTTGCACCGTCCTGAACTCAGATGACATTGAACGCTGTATTTTTAGTTCAGAATGGCTCCTTCACAGCCAGATCAGTATTTAGAGCAGAACTTTGAGCAGAAACAGCATCCCGTCTGCCCAGCTTAACCACATTCCAATCCGTTTAGCGTGTGAACGAGTCATCCAAACCTCTGCCATGCGTGCAGGTAGAAAATAAAGGTGCTTTGAAAAGATCTCACTGATCAAGAGCCATTTTATACTGTATTTACTGTTCTTGAGTTGCTATATGATTCTTTTTTATATTAAAAAAATGTTCTACTGTCAAATAATTGCTTGTTCAAATTAATGTTTTCCTTTCCTTTCATTCATTTGTTATATTTTTTATGTTTTATTTTTTTTTATATTTTTAATTATAATTTTGAATTTAAATGTATTATTTAAATATATTTGAATTAGTCTATATTATATATAATTATTATCTATATAATATCTATATATATATATCTCTAGCTACTGATATATTTATATATAGCAGGTATACGCCATGTATGTTTCGTATTGTTGCTTTACCTTTTAATAAATAAATAAAAACTAGGGTTTTGAAAGATTACTCACTCAACAATTTTGAAATGTAAGACATATTATACATGCGAAAACATGTTCAACAAAAATTGATTTTAAAGAATAATGTGCACCAATAAATCGTTCACTTAAGACAAGGAATGTGTATTAAGGTCAGTTTTGATTTCATGTTGACTTTAATATTTCAACAATTTTAATATCTAAAGCCGTTAACGTCGAGTCAAGGTTGGCATTCCCTTTAAACTTAAGGCATGATATCAGATGGAAAAGCACGTAAAGTTAATTGAACATGGCAGTGTGCAAGAAACTGCATGATTCTCCATTTCATCCACATCTGTTGTGTGTGGGGCGAAGGGAGGCATGGGAAAATGAAGGGTATGGTGTGATGAACGCTGAAAAAAAGTGGAGCTAGACATTTTCTGGGGCAAACCTCCAGAGAGACGCGCTATAGCTCACAATGCGCTAACACTCATTTTAACGGTTTCTCTCCTTCACACACGCCCTTGTGTGTGTTTACCTTTCCAAAATACATGATAAATATTCATACAAAAATAAAACAAAAATTAATTTAGACCATAAAGGCTGACTGATCTGTTTTTAAAGGAACATTTCACCCAAAAATGAATACCGCCACTCTAAGGCCCAATCCCAATTCTATTTGAAACCCCTTCCCCTTCCCCTACCCCTCCGCCTACCCCTTCCCCTTGTCCCTTGAAACACAGTGTCAAGGGGTAGGGGTGAAAATCTTCCCCTAAGAATTGGGACACCACTAATATGCCGTCACACGTCATCATACATCAATACACACACACCTATACTGGTGTGCATTAGAGCCTTTAATTAATTATTAATTAATATTTGAGAAAAGGGTTTAGCGATTTCTAATTATTGGGGGGACTAGCCCCCCTCAATGTCTACGGTGGTTATCGCAGTGATCCAGACATGCTCATTATGTGTGGGCACTTCGTGCATTGGCAATGATATGGCGTTAGGTAGCAAATATCTAGCGAATTTTTTGCAAACATTTCTTTGAGAAACATGACCGTAAATATGAACTCACGAATGAATGTAACAAAACAAATGATTACTTTTCATAAAAAAATCTTTATTAATGCCAAAAAATGCTTAAATTTATGTGTCTTTTTGTCCGCTCGGGCAGCCATGTTGCCCCTGAAGCCGGTTTACGCTGAGATAATTCATACCCTTTCGTTTGAAGTGTGGTCCCGAAAAATATTTAGTTTGAAGGGCTGTCTGGCCCTACCCCTACTCCTCCAATCAAAAGAGAATTGAGACACCCCTAGCCCTTCACGTGAATGCGCGAAACGGAGGGTAGGGGAAAGGGGAAAGGCTAAGGGGTAGAATTGGGATTGGGCCTAGTCTGCTCAAAAAAGCAGCCAGTGGTGAATTTTCTGTTCCACATAAAGGAAAGAAAGCCATACAAGCTTTCAAACGACACGAGGGAGAATAAACAATGACAGAATTAAAATTTTCACATGAACTGTTCCTTTAAGAAGATTTGTTGTTCCCCCCAGGGGATGTTTTACAATGCAGCAGATCTCAGAGAATCAGAGGGGATTCTGGAATACCAGTGCAATGATTCACTGTTGTGATCCTCTGCTGTTTGAACTGCAATAACAAGAGTACAGCGTACACACATACATATTTGTAAAGCAGCTCTAAAATTGGACTAAATATGAAAAAGACTATGCAAAATAGGCCATATAGACAAATAGGCAAAAATAAATGCTCACCAATTCTGCATTTGTTTGATCAAAAATACAGTAAAATTAAGAAATATTATTACAATTTAAAATAGATTTTCTCTGTGTTTCTCTATATTTTAAAACACGAATTATCGTGATTGCAAAGCGCCAATGGTCACGCTTGCTTATTCCATGGTCTTCGTGTTCACAGATCCTTCAGAAATCATTCTAATACGCTGACATGTGCATCACATCCACATTTACTCTCCACAGTAAATCTCTTACTCTCTTAGTCTTTCCAGATTAGTTTCAGATTAGCCTGACCAACTCCAGAGTAACTTCTTAGCATCCAATTAGAATCAGAAAGAGCTTTATCAGAAAGAGCTTTATTGCCAAGTATGTTTGCACATACAAGGAATTTGTTATAGTGTCACAAGCTTCCAGTACACGGAGACAACAACAACACACAGATAATAAAAGTGAGATGTGAATAAAATACACATGCATAAATATAAACCACAAAAAAAAGAAAAGAATAAATTGTATGTACAGGTGTGCTACAGAGGGAATAGGAATAGAATAAAATAAGATAAGTTGTAGGGATGTACTAGGATTTAGGGTGATAAATAAGTATAAGGTTATTGCACATACTGTACTTTAATTGCACAATGGGAGAACATTAACTCAAGCATTACAGAAGCAGATCAGCCGCTACGGCCTCTCATGCATTAATGCACAGGACAGCAGGCTTCCAAGTTAATGTATTCATCCATACTTCAAAGCAATTCACAGTACGCTAACAGTGGGTGGAAGTCCAACCCTCGGGCCGCCTGAGTTTAACTGCCTTATTCAACAAAGGTGATACAGCAAGATTTACATCACAGCATTTCTACAGTCTGTGAATCATTTCCAGGTTTGCTTAAACTGCCTTCAAGTAATATTCAGGGTTATATACAACTTACGTCTAATAATGCAGTCGGTTGCCACAGAAAATGATTTATCATTTGATGAAAACAAGCAGTACATGTCTGCAATACAAATAACCAATCAAGTGCAGTAACACTTTACAATAAGTTTCCATTTGTTAATATTCACTACATTAGTTAAGGTGCACTCAAAAAGTAAACATCTCTAAAGTGTTTATTAATATTCACAGTTAATCACCCATTTACAAATACATTATTAAAATCAAAAGTTATTTAATGGTATTTAAAGGACCAAACATGAACTAACTAATGTTAAAAAACATATTAATACATACTGTAACAAAAGTGGGGTTGATTCAGGATAACGGGGAGATATTATCCAATCATCTCAATTGCAAAAAGTGTCCCAATTGACCTGTATTCACCTTATTGCTCACTTGCTCATGCATAACAAAACATTATGGGATCGGCTTCATAAAGATGCCCAAATAATCTCACACTAATTCAAACGTGCAAACACATCACATTTTAGGAAAGATTTATGCATGATATTCGAAAAAAATCTTAAGGCTGCATTAACAAAAACACAAGCTTCACATTTTTTGATTTAAAAACAAATCTGAGTTGCATTTCATTGCAAGTGCATTATTGTAAATGCATTTCCTGCTTGTTTTTACAAACTAAAGAAATTATTGTATGTAGTAATCAGCTAAAAAGCTGTCCACACAAGCTTAGCTTTAAAGGAGACTTATCATGCCCCTTTTTACAATATGTAATACAAGTCTCTGGTGTCCCCAGAATGTTTCTGTGAAGTTTCAGCTCAAAATACCCCACCAATCTTTTATTATATCATTTTAACAGATGCCTCTCTATGGTTGACCGCCGGGGAAGCAGAAACATGCTGTTTTTGTGTCTGTTTTTTTAAATGCAAATGAGCTGCTGCTCCCCGCCCCCTTTTCCAGAATAGAGCTGCATCATTACAATTCATACCTGCTAAAAACATCTGTTTTGGTTCTGATTATCATGTGTATCGCGCTGAAATCATGCGTTTTAAACCATATAAGTTTAAACTTTTGATATACGGTTTTCTACAATTGTGCACCAACGCCCAGAAAAGACCCCGGCGGGAAACATCGCGAAGCTAAACCACTTCTCCTTCACACCAAGTTTACGGTAAAAACACACGAGTTACAAAAACAGTCGGTGTTTTGTATGTGAAGGATAACTGGGGAAAACACATATGGTAATATTATAATGAGATCCCTTTGCCACGTCACCAAGGGAGCAAAATCAGACGCGCTCGTTCTTTCAGACACTAGCCGAAAAATTTCACGTTTCCTTGGTTGGTAGATGCACCGGGGACCTGATATAGCACTTAAAACCTGGAAATTCAGATTTTCATGATATGTCACCTTTAAGTAAACAACCCAGAATATTTTTTAAATGTTAAGACTACAACCACATCTCTCTGTACTTAACAATGAACAGTACACATGAATAAAAAGATGCACACTACTTTACGAAAATGCTTTTAAATATCTCTTCTTATAAAAGTCTTCCCTCTGTGATCCAGTTCAATAAAAGTGTGCACTATGCACAGGTATCGAATATGTAATACTGAAGTGTGTTGTACCTCTTTGGCTCTCTCGAGCTCGTTCTGCAGGGCCTGTTTGGAGATCTCCACCTCGATGAGCTTTTGCCTGAGCTGCTCGTTTTCATCCTCCGCCCGTGTGCGCTTGTCTTCCACCGTCTCCAGTTCATTGTGCAGACGCACAGATACATCTTTGGCCACCTGTGGACAGAAGGATGTGTTTTATTACCTTGTTTTCATTAGTTAGAGAATTTAACCAATGTTACCTTATGATCTTAATATCAAAACACATATTTAACCCCACACATTGTCTATAAAAAAGCACCTTGAGGTCCTGCTCCAGACCGCGCAGAAGCTCTCCATCAACGTGTCCGGTCTGAGCTACACGCAGGCTCTTCTGTTCAGTCTTGCGCAGGCGGTACTGAAGGATCCGGCAGTTCTTGTTAGAGCGGTCCAGTTCCCTGCGCAGTTCCTGGAGCTGGTACACCTCCTCCTCCAGGTAACTGTCCCTGATCTCCTCCATCTCTGCTCGCAACTCGTCCACTTCATCCTAAAGCAACCGAATCAGGATTAGAATCAGAAAGAGAATCCTGACAGAAACCGAAAGAGAACGAGAATCGGAATTGGAATCAGAACTAAAATCAGAATTAGAATGAAGAATCAGGGTTAGAAACAGAAACAGAATCAGAATTGAAAACAGAACTAGAATAGGATTAGAATGAGAATCAGGACAAAATTCAGAATAATACTCATTCAGGAGTCTGATTAAATTGGATCTGATTATGTCATTTCATAATTCGTGATTTACTTTCTGCAGGATTAAAATCATATTAAAAATCAGAATGAAAGTCAGAATGAATAGCACAATCAGAATAAGAGTCAGAATCCAAATGAACATCAGAATGAAGAATGAAAAGACGCCATATTTAGAATTAAAATCAAAATTAAAAACAGAATGAGAATCAGAACTGGAACCCGAACTAGAATGAAAATCAGAATTTGGATTAGAATGAGTATCAAGATTAAAATCAGAATAAAATTCAGAATCATACTCATTCAGGGGTCCAGTTAAAATGGATCGGATTATGAAATAAACATACTTTTAGTAGGTTTAAAATCATAAGAATTAGAATGAACAACGGAATCAGAATGAGAGTCAGAATCAAATTAAGAATGGAAACCATGAGAATCGTAATTAGAATGAGAATTAATATTAGAAACAGAATGAGAATAAGAATTAGGATTAGAATCAGAATTAGGATTAGAATCAGAATAAAAATCTTGATTAGAAACAGAAGGAGAATCCGAATCAGAATTGGACTAGAACTAGAATGAAGATCAGAATCAGAATGAAAATAACAGAATGAGAATAATAATTTAGAACTACAATGAAAATCATCATTTGGATAAGAATCAGGATTAGAATCACGTTAAAACTCTGAATCACATTAAATACATTTGTGCTCAGAAACCTGTAAATTTACTTCAAATCAAAATGAAATTTTGTAACATTTACTTGTAAAATCTAAAATCAGAATTAAAAACTAAAAGCCAGAATGAGAATGACAATTCTAGAAAAGTCTAGGATAAGAATCAGGATTGGAACTAGAATGAGAATCAGAATTACAGTAGGACTGAAATTAGAAATAGAATACAAATACTCATTCAGGATTCTAATTAAATTAATCTAATTTTGCGATGTACATGAACTGAAATCATGGTCTTAAAATTGACAAAACAACCTCCCTAAAGAAAAAGACACTTCAAAAAATGACAAAAACAAAGAAGACTGCAGGTAAAGAAACTGTAGTCATCAGTGAAACCCCGTCCTGAACTGTAATGAACGACTGTCATTTGTGACGCCTCATTTCTCAGTAAATACTGCACAATGCCTCAGTGCATTCAGTGCAAACAAGGTCGAGGAAGAACGACAGAAAGGCAACGAAAGACAGACAAACAAAGACAGCGAGAGCGAGACACAGACAGTGACAAACAGCCCAAACACAATGACCTTCACTGTATGATGTTGGGGACAAAGTCATGTAACAGCAGCCGTAAGGATGTTCCTGTCAAACATGAGTTATGGTGGACTACATGATTAATGTCATACTATAGCACTATAACATGGATCTATTGCTGTTTATTTGTTAAAATACGGATGCATACATGCTGCAGTATTACTTACAGAGAGATAGACAGATAGAGAGACAGAAATAAGAGCGATAAGCACACAGACATCTGCCAAACACATGGACCGGCCCCGGGCATCCTGAGAGGGACGGGCGCCCCGCCGGGCCATATTTACACACACACACAGCTACTAAAGCGGATTAGCACCACGTCTTCAGAGATAAACTTATGAAATCCTGTTTGCGACCAGTTGCGCAAAAAAGCCCCGCACATCTGGGCAAATAAGATAAATTCATTTATGGCAATTATGCAATTAGGTATGCCTTCATTACCCATCACACTTGAGGGCGACGACTTGATGTGTTCCTGCGGGAGAGTTTGAGGGTTCTTTCTGATGCATGTTGGTTTAATCTGTTCTCTGTGGACTGATGTGACCTAAAATCAGTTAAAGTGCAGATTTTTTTCATGGATCTATCTTGCTTTGCTCCTCAAATAACCATGGTGAGATTTTTTTAATATCTTGGTGTACCATTACATGGCAACAGTCAGTTACTACCATCACAGTTCTACTAGTTGTTAAAAGATTGTTGTTATCATATGTTACTAAGGCCCTTCGAGGGCCAAAAAAATGTGCCATGTACTGTTTATGTAATTTATTACTCTGGAAAGCATTGTTTCTGTCAGAGGACAAAGCAGATGCTTTAATGAACAAAAATGCTGCAGTACCGTGGACGGTTGTACATGGAATAGGATGAATATAAACATGGGCGAAGAGAACAACATAAAGCGGGTTCATCACCCGGTGCAAAAAAAAAACAAATTAACAGTCTTCTTTAACTTCAACGGGGGGAAATGTATGCAGAAGAGGGCCTTAAAAAACCTTAATTCTCCAGGACAAAAAACGCCCACAGAACAGTAATACAAATACAAATCACCAAAAAAATAAAAAAATTGACATTTTTATATCAATTTTATAACTTTCTATGATATCAGAATAACAAAAAACTTGTTGAATTTGATAAACTAAATATTATTTTTATGTTTATTATTTTTTTATAAAAACATATATTTTAAAATGTTATATAGAGGGGAAAATCCTTTATAATATCAGATTACAACATGGCATATCATTTTTTAATAAAACAATAAAATAATATAAATTATTGATATAAATTATAAGTTTGACAGATTTGTATATTATCTTTGCATTTTTTATATTTTATGTACACAAAAAACACACACACACAAAAACAACTAATTTATAAAAAAAAAACAAAAAAAAAAAAAAATACAAATTTTTTTTATAATTCTTAAAAAAAAAAAAAAAAAAATATACAAAAAAATTTTAAGTTTAAAAAATTTTATCTAATAAAAAAAATCTTCATAGTCTATTAAAGTATAATCAAAGCCCCCACTGCACCAGGAGTTTCTACACAGTAGTTACTTTTTTTAAAAAGTTTAAAAGCTTTCACCTCATTGCCGCTTCAATCTGATAATATGAAACATTCAAAGAACAATTTTCCACCGTCCGCCTTCTCCAAGCAGATTAACCTTTAGGAAGTCCGTGGTAGAAGTACATTCTGTGCGTCGGATCACCTTTTGAGGTAGTCATTTCAGATCGGCGAAGGTTATTCGATTTCCCGCAGCAGCACCTATCTGGGCCATTACTTGCACCTACGGCTTGAATCTGAAAATTGTTTGTGGTAAAAAAACCAAAACAAACCCCCTTTCACAAAAACAACAAACAATTATATAGGAAAATTTGAATTTGTAAGAGGCGAAAGGGCAAAGGGGAAGATATAAAGCAAATGTGGAGGTCTGGGAGATACGAAACAGAAAACAAAACCTTCAAAAACCAAAAACCCAAAACACACCGACACGACAACCGCAACAGGAAACAAGACCAACACGTGAACTCCAACAGGCAGACTGATAGCTCAGAAAAGGATAAGCTATATGAATGAATAAAAAACAACACAAACCACACAAAAACACCAAAAAAAAAACAACACACAAAAAACAACAACAAAAACAGAGTCACATAAATGGAGGCAGGAAACGAGTCTTGCTAGTTAGGACAGCGGATAGGACGGCGGATAGGAGGGACAGTAGGAAAAATACGAGCTTGCCGTAAGTATGAAGACGCCGCAGTCCGGTTTCGGGGATTCTTGGGGAGTTGTGGGGGAAGGACGGCGTACCGGAGGACAAGCCGGCCTTCTTTGTTTTTGGTAATCCAAACAGACTTTGAAGGAACGGTTTCCCCCCGGTTCGGATGATTTTTTTGCCCCATGCCGAGTGACCTTAACGGCCTTTTTTGTCGCTGAGGGCTTGATGTTGCTTTTTGCAGGTGCTGATGCGGGTTTGTCCTTCGCGCTCGGGACGGTGCGTCTCGGAACGGCGGTGGCCTTTGTGAGGCGTCACCGTGCGCGCGGCAGGAACCGCGCGGCGGAAAAATAGCGTGCTGCTCTCGCGTGATTGTGTGAATTTGCGGGGATCGGGGAAGGGATTTGATGGGGATGATTATTGATTACGAATTTTAAGATGATTCTTTCGGCACGATTTCGGCACGATCGGTTTGGCCGTTCGCGAGTGGACATCCTTCAGGACGGGTCTGGCAGGAGACGGCACGCGGTTTAACCTCTTCTTCTCCACCTGAGGATGAGGATGGCTCTGCGGTTTGGTGTCGGAGCCATTGGAGCTCTCCATTATACAACCTGACAGACGGATCTCATCACTTTAGATTCACTCGCCCTCAGCCATCGCCGCGTCGCTTCCGAACGGAATACGGTGGATGATGCGGTGTCCAGTGAGAATCTCCGTGCTTCTGTGCGTTGAATCAATCCGTCCGTCCATCCCTCCCTCCCCCCGGCATTACGGTACTCCCATCTCTCCCTGCTGTCCTCTCCGCCTCCTGGCCGCGTCTCCCCCCGCGACTGACGGGAAAAATCTGCAGCCGCTGCGGTCTGACGCTCCCCGTCCGGGTCTCGGGTCTCGTGGAGCGCATGCGCTTGTTTTTCACACACAAATACCGAACACACCCCTCCTCGCGCTCCGGTACAGGTCAGGCACGCGTGCGTGCGTGCGTGCGTACGCGTGGAGACGCAACGAGAGGCGCGCGCACACACGCGTTACTACAACAGAGACACAGGGAGAGAAACAGCGTGTTACCTTTGGATATGTGTAAGGAAAATAAAATAATGAAAACTAACAAGTCTTTAACAATATTACAGAACAGCACAATTTTTCTAATGGTGCTGACAGATAAAAAAAAATAAACCTTGACAAATAAACCAGGGATATTGTTAACCATTAAAACAAATTATTGTTACCTGAAACTTTAAATGAAGTCAAATAAAATATAAAAAAACGTGTTTCAGCTAGAATAACTACTACAAAAGAATAACAACTATAAAGACATTTATGTAAACAAACTTTCTTTTACCTTGCTTCTCTTCTAAAACGACAACATATATATAGATATGTATAAAACTTTAACTGAAGTTATACCGAAAAAGGAAAATTATTACATTAAACATGACCTCAGGATGAACAATACTTCTACAGCATTTATTAATCTTAGTTACTGTTAATTTCAGCATTTATTAAAATCACTAGTGTTTAACATTATTAATGCTCTGTGAACACGAACAATGAACGACTGTATTTTTATTCACCAACATTAGCAAAGATCAATAAATAATGTAATAAATGTATCGTTCATGTTAGTTAACACATTAACTAATGTTAACAAATGATACCTTATTGTAAAGTCTTACCAAAGTAACAATGCAACCAACTAAAATCAGTTCAAATGAAAGCACTAAATACTAGCTGGAAATGAATACAAACTAATACTAAACTAAAACCAAATCTGAAATCAAATAAATTTACCTAAATAGGCTAGTAATATTATTAAAAAAAAAATTACAACTCAAATAATAACTGAAAATAGTAAAATGAACGCTAATTTAAAATATTGTTAAAAACTTTATATCAACAACACTAAATTAACACTGGCTAGATTTACAATTCGTTTGTTTATCCAACAGCGCCACCATACTGTGAAAAAGAGGCAGTACAAGTCGAAATCAAAACATTACATTTTGCAATATAATAATAGATAGAATAGAATTGTGTAAGTTAATGCATACATAAAGAGGATGAAAAGCATCAGAGTGGTTACACACATATGTGTAATAAATATATATCTTTATTTGCACTTCATTAGTTTAAGAATGCCACAAGTTATAAATACCACAAAACTGCTTAAACATGCCAAACTGTTTCAAATAAGTAATATCAACGTATAATTCTATTTTTTATTGTAATGTAGTAAATACGGTGTTTGGCTGAGATACTAAACCGAGACTAAGGCTATTCTGTACAAAATGAAGATTCATAAAAGGCAACATGTAATTCTACTAGAACAAAGAAACTCTACCGAGTTTAAAGAGCGTGTTGGGTTTAACTTTTTCAAGACAGCTCACTGGACAGTCTTTCTGAAGAACATGTAATAAAATAAAATATAAATAAAAACAATAAAACTAAAAAGGCCAAAGGTTTGAGAAAATGCCTTCACGCACACAACAAATGTAAATGTAATTGGGGCGTTTTGCTGTAAATAAATTAGAGAAATAATAATAAAAAAGAAAAACAAAACTAAAAATGTTTATAGTTAGTAAAATTCTGATTCCAGCTTCAGAAGAAATTCAACTACCAACCAAAATAAATTAAACATTTGCCAATCAGAAAAAGAAAGTACAAAGCACTTGGTGAAAAGGATCGGGGGATCGTTAAGAGTATCTTATAAGGTTACAATATGGCACAATATGGCCCGCAAACATCAACTTTTTGAGGTTAGTACCCTTTCCCTAACACTGTTAACACATCAACGGCAGGTTTAGGTCGGTTATAAGCTTTCAAAGGACACACAGTTCAAATCTGAAAATAAAACAGACGGTAAATGAGTTATAGGAATAATAATAAAAAAAAATTGTTTTAACTCAGCAACAGGTCAAACATTAGTTTCCTCACAAAACAAGACACAAGATGGTATTTAACTACATGGTTTCGGACGAGATATTATGCATACAAAAAACATTAAACACACCGCACTACCACACGAAATCACTTTTATAGTTGACATACGCGACCTCATTAACCTTTCCAAAATTTAAACCCCAAGCTAATATCTATATATATATATATATATATATAATAATATATATTTATATATATATATATATATATCTATATATGAAACCAAAGTCTATTGTCTGGATTATGACTTTATTTTCATGAAAATTAAGCATATTTCCACCCATATAACTGTAATGAGAGAGAAAATGATGCATTAGATTTATTTATAAAAAGAGGAAAATAAAAAAATGTGTTAATATTTGGTTGTGGTAATCCATAATTAAGTTTTTTTTTTTCACATTACACCAATTGTCATAGACATATGGGAAACAAACCCAATTCTTAAGCAATATTTTATGATGATTTTGTGGCCAAAAATGACCTCAACATGTTTTCAGGAAATTCTTTCAGAATGATTTTTTTTGGTAGATGTCGTTCCAGACGCACAGTAACCCTGTCAGTCTTCTATATTTAAGGACAGTTTTTATAAAAAATGCATCATATTCCCATAAACTCACACAAAACCTGTTGCTACTGCATATCTGATTCAGCTGAATCAGCCGTTCCCATCAAACACCTGTTATATTTTACTATATAACACAACTATATCATTCCTACAGTCCTTCATCTACTGCACGCAAATGGTTCAATTCACTGTAAATCCAGTGGAGTCAGTGGTTTGTCCAGGAACGCAGAAGCATAGTGATGTTAACTGAAGAGTGTTGTTAGGAACAAGTGTACTTATTCTTCCGTCCGAGTATCAAAATCAAAGTCCCGTTTTACTCTCTCCACACAGAAATAGCCCTTTCGCCGAGAGCATTTCAGTTCTGCAATCCAGATCCAGCGAATAAAACAATGAACTCAGTCCGTGCGACACCCAATTATTCACCTTCCTTTATTCTACTCGAGTTAAATGACACCGAAAAAGAACTAGGAAGCAACAAAACTCTGCTGCTAAATGATAAGGTTCATCTTCTCTACACAGGTCCTTCACTAACATCCAGCATTTCAGCTGTTCGTAAACTAGCTACAAATGGACTGTAGTGCAAAACACAACGGATGACACAAAATCCACCTCAAAAACAGTAACACTGATAGAACGTAAGGCATAAAGACAACCCAACCACGCTGGCCATTAATAATAAGCCGAACGAACCACCTCATAAACACAGCCGACAGAAATGAATCACGCTTGGCATGAAATGTACATCCACTTTGCTTTTAATGCCAAAACAATTTGGAAAGAAGCTTCCTAATTTGAGACCGGGAACGTTTTCCGTAAGAAATCAGCCGTGAAAAGTGAAGAGAAGAGAAAGACAAGGGTAGATTATCCGTCGTCCGATAGAAATGGAAGATTCTTGCTTCTACCGAGAATATATGACGATGTAAACTATAGGAATTGATGGGTTATGACATACGTTTGTACTCATTTCATGCATGTGACGCGTGTACATGTCGGACAAACGCAATCCTGTGCTTCCCAGAAATGAGGTAGTGCATGTACGGGCCGTCAAAAAGAAATGCATCTATGCGTGGGAGTGATGACACGGATGTTCTTTATTGGCATCTAGAGGTACCAAAATACGGAGTATGTTAAATTGCACAGTCTATGGTTTGTGAGGGATGATTATATTGACGATTATATATATATCTTTCATCTTCTCTGGTAATGACAGGCCATCATCGGTATGGGCTGGTCACCCCTGGTGGCGGGAGTCTGTAACAGCATGTGTTGGGTTATAGAACCGAGTCTCAACAGCAGCGCATGCGAGGTGGAGGCAGCTCTGGTGGGATTTCGGGTTCGGGCTGAAGGGACAGGACACTGTTGGACAGCTCCTTACTGGGGACTTCAAGAGGCATCTGGGGAAAGACAACATTTACAGACTCTTTAAAGAATGACTGATGTGCATTGAACACAAAAATGGTCAATTCTTGCTCAAAAGAGATTTAGGAGAATTAGGGCTGCACGATGAATCAAAATAAGTCTGAAATGCATGCTGCAGGTTAGGATTGCATTTGGGAACGCAACAAGCGCCAGCCATCTTCCCAAACTTGCTTATAAACTAGATGCTGTCAACAAAAGAGACGCTTTAGGCTCCCTATGGGTTTCTGTCAAAATTAAAGCTCAACATTTGAAAATGAAGAAATGAAGAAATATATTGCAATATTACAGTTGTGTGTGTGATGTAGTCAAATGTTTTTTTCTACTTCGTTCCTCATCCCATAACAAACTGAACCAATAATGAATTAAGGAAATACACACATAATAAAAAAATTGAATATAATAAATACAATAAACTATCAAAAAATATGATAAACATTTTTTTATAAAAAAAAATATACAACTACACTATATATACTTTGTTTTACTGTCAAATGAAATTGTTATTACTGTATAATTTCTCTTAAATACCTGACTTTTTTTACAGTAAAATATTATAATATTTCGTTTATTATTTAGAAATGACTATTTATTCACAAAATTAACTTAAAATCACTTTTTTTTCCTCCATGATTTAAAATCATGAAATCAATTTAAAATCAAAATCATATTTTTTACCCCCAAATAATGCAGGCCTAATGGGAATCATAATAAACTGAAACTTCTAAGAAAGAAATGATAAATAATTACTGCCCTGGCAAAGTTTATGTTGTCAAATCTTCAAAAGAGGTTTTTGTTTAATGCACTTATGTAAACAATCTCAAAAAACATTTTGATGAACAAAGAATTTGCTGAAACCATAACAAAGCAGCTCCACTTACCTTACTCAAAATGTCATCAACTAGTTTAAGGAATATCTCATCCACATTAAAGTTATCCTTGGCACTGGCCTCACAGAAACGCATCCCTGATATCCGTGAAGCAAACTGCCAGACATGAAGACATTTATTTCAGTGCTATAGTGCTTCTGAATGGGTTAAATATTCAAATAATTCAATATTTAGTACATTTCTAATGCAATCAGCTGACTTAGGTTCTTTATTCTCCTTAATGGTAACACTCCAAACTATTGCAGAGCTTGTATGAGATGTATGGGCTGCTTTTATGATACTCAGATCAAGTAAATAACAATGTCTGGGTGAACCATTCCTGTAAAGTGTGCTTTCACTAGTCCTGTTAGCTTTAGTCTCAGTGGGTTTGGGAAGGTTGAAGGAGGCATTATTCAAAGCATTCAAGGAATCTCTTTGTGGAGGTCTCAGGCAGAATAATGTCCCTGTGTCCAGGGCTTTGGACGGACTGAAAGACTCGTAAACACAGCATTGTCCTCCACTGAACTCAAGGTAAACCTGAGACAGCTTTATACAGCTGAATTTGAAGTTAATTCAGGCTATAATAAAGTTCTAATAGCAAATAATAAAAAGGCATAATAACATCACTCATATTAATATATTTAATCATATTTGCTGAACAAATTCTGAGGAGCTGGATCCAAAAATAGTGCCTGTTTTGCTCATGTAAAATTCTCTGACACTCAATGCATTTGAACATATTTTTCCACTCCTTTACAGATTGTAAGTTAAGTTATACATTTTGAATACCTCTTTTTGTCATTAAAACCATTAAAATAAAAATGTCTGCTATTTGATTGCTTTAGTTATTTTGATAAGTGCATTATATACAGTATATAATTTCAAAATATTGGAAATGTTGCCTTAGCAATTAACTGAAATAAATTATTTGAAGTACCAAAATGACAAAAGCACCTAACAAAACTACTCAAATTTAAACTAAAATTTAGTAATAAAGTTTTTATTACTTTTTATAACTCGGCATCTTCACATTAAAGGGTTAGTTCACCCAAAAATGAAAATTAGCCCACAAATTACTCACCCTCATCCTAGGTGTATATGACTTTCTTCTTTCAGAATTCAGGACGAATCATGGGTATATTAAAAAGGTCCTTTGATCTTTCAGCGTTTAATGCACTCGCGGCTGTTCCTGCATCAGCCAAAGAATTTAAATAAAATTGCCCACCATAAAACAGTGTCTCCACGGCTCGTGGGGTGACAAAGGCCTTTCCCTGTAGCGAACGTTGTTTTTTTGGCAAGAACAAATATCCAATCAAAAGTAATAATCACTTTATGTAGTTGCGCCACCCAGTCGTACACGTAAGCAGCTCCAGGCGGATGACGTATGAGTTCAGCGTGGCGCATGCGCCGCTCGAAGTGACGCATGGGGATAGATCAAAACAAAACACATTGCATGCAACACACCTAGTGGCATTAAACGCTTGAAGATCAAGACAATTTTTTATATAACTCCGACTGAAAGAAGAAAGTCATATACACCTATGATGACTTGAGGGTTAGTAATTTGTGACCTAATTTTCATTTTTGGGTGAACTAACCCTTTAAGTTATATTAAGTTAAGAAATATTTTTAAAAAGGCAGAACCTTTTCTATAGAAACCATCTAGAACCTTATTTTATAGAAAAAGTATTAGCTACAAATTGTTATTGCTACCTAACACTGAAACTATTAAAAGTCATTTTACAGTATCAAACACGTGCTAAATTACTAAATAAAAAATAGATTTTAAAAAAAATGCAAAATTACCTCAAAATAAAAACTTTTAAAAAGATTTATTATATATTAATGTTTTTATTTATAATTTATTAATATGTATTTATTAATATAACTATAAACAAATAATAAATATTATAATGGTATATAAACAATCCTACAATAACACTGCTCTCACCCTCTCAGCTTGTTGTCGTGAGATGGCACGATCAGACTCACAGTCCAGTTTGTTACCAACCAATAGGAGCTCAGCATCCTCTGATGCGTACTGCACAGAAGCAAAACAACACATTAGTAAAAACCATTCTCTTAGTGTGGATATATAGATATTAGATATAAAGTAGATAGATAATAGATAAGTAATCAGTGTTTTAGTTGTTTGAGCACCTTGTCTATCATCTTCATCCATTTAGGCAGGTCTTCAAAGGTTTCCTGCTTGGTGATGTCGTACACCAGCACGATGCCTTTCGCGCCGCGGTAATACGCTGAAGTGATGCTGTTAAACCTCTCCTGACCTGCTGTGTCCCTGCAATCAGTCAACATTATTAGACTTGCATGACATTCAGAGTGGGGAATAAATCATATCTTTGACTATAAGAGAAAGACAATGGATTTATCCGTGAAAAGTGTCTCTACAATCACAGACGGCTGGAAGGGAGGGATGGAAAAAGTAAGAGGGGTTTGCGACGTCAGCTGAAACAGAAAGTCAATTTTTGTATCAATTTAATAAAAGATTACAAAGACAAACATAACATGCACCAATGAATCATTCACAATAAAAACAAGAAGATGCGTTATCGACTTGATCAGATCATTTGCTTTACCAATAATTTCATGAAACATTCTTTCATCAACAATCTTGATTCAAAGGAAAAAGGTTCATTTTGAACATCACGGCACATGATAGACATTCATTTCCTCATTTTTACTGTACCTTATTCACCCTAGTCTGGCTGCATTTTTCCAAAACAGGATATGATGTCATAAAGAGGACCGGTGAGGCGTCACATGTCAATGAGCAGTTAAGACGGACAGTGAAGGACAGCCATGGATGCTGGGTAGCTGGATGTGAGCGGACATGTGTTACAGACAAGACGTTCAAAAGCAGACATCTGCAGAAGTGTGGTGTGAGAGAAGCCGGCGAGTTTCAGGGTCAAAGGAAATAATAATAATGATAAAGTGGGTGGAGAGGTGATGGGAGGTTAGTATTCGTTTATGATTGGTTGGAAAATGACTGAACCAGACACCACTGGAACAATAAAGTTAGAATCATTAGTTTACAGACTCTACCACACTGAAGAGAAAAGAACTAGAGCTGTCCATGATTAGCGTAATCATTTAATAGACTATTCTAATCCACTGGTTATTAATCAATTTTGTGATATCACTTGTCTGTAAAAATGAAGAGGACTTAAGATAATCGCAACGAGAAAGAGTAGCATCTGTATTTTCTATAAGCACCACATTATTAGTGAATGGTATGAACAGTAAATTCAACAAATTAAACTTATACTAAACAGCCTAAACGATGAAGTAAAATGTAGATACATTTCTATTTGTAAATTATTAGGAGTCTGCCACATGTCATTTGCAGTATTCATTTTAAAACACAATCAAAAAATATCGCAACAGAACAGAATAAATTAAAGTGTATCTGAATAGAACTCCATAGAATAGAAGCAAACAGAATAGAACACATCAGGCCCAAATTAAATAAAACAAAACAGAAACGAGTAGAATCTAATAGAATATAACAGAGACAAATCAAATGAATCAGAATAGAATAAAAGCAACAATGGAAGCTTGTTTCCGCCACAAATATCAAAAAGGTAATTGCGACTTTTTATCTCTCAGTTCTGACATTTTTTCTTGCAATTCTGAGAAAAAAAAAGAGAATTGTGCATTCGAGAATTAAGTCCAATGTATTTATTCACCTGTTATATATATTTTGTTATTCCATGACAGAAACAGAAAAAAAAACAGAATTGCGAGATGCAAACTCAGAATTCGGAAGAAAAAAATTTTTAAAAGTCCAAATTCTGAGTTTAAATCTCGCATTTTTTATGTCACGTTTTTAATTTTTTCATCTTGTGTCAGAAAAAAACGTTACTAAGAAACAGATCAGAATAGATTAGAATATAAGAAATAGAATAGTATGCCATAAACCCAGACCACAACAGAGTTGTAGAAAATAATCAAATAGGAAAGATTATAAATGAATAGAATGGAATAAACAAAAGGCAGTCAGCATGATTGACAGGAGCAGGTGAAAAAGGATGTACATAGACATACACATCAGTTAGTGTTATGATATTAGTGATATCACAATTAAAATGCATATATTCACATTCACTGTTGAATTCTGGGATGCTGCGAGCATGCAATCACAAATTAAATGTCACAATATTAGTGACGAGTGTACTGTAATGCTTTGATCATTCTTTCTGATGAGTTTACTCAGTGCCACAGCATTGGTTAAAAGTTGGTTAACTGTAAGCAAACACAGCTGATTAAATCTCAGCAGCAACACATGAAAGATGTTTGACTGTGAGACTCTGGACTGGAATTTATGACTCGGTGCAGAGCGGCTTCATCTCATGTGCTTCTGAGACACAGGAAGTGACATGGTGGGCTGAGTCAATGATAAGGACACAGCACTTCCTCTCCACTCACCAGATCTGTAACCTGATCTTCTTTCCTCTCAGCTCCACCGTTTTGATTTTAAAATCCACACCTTCAACACAAAGAGACAAACGAGAAGAAAAAAGATGTAAGATCAGTCATACTGCATCTTCAAGCTTTACGGTGCCTCTAAAATGTATAGCTATCCAACACATCATTGAAAGTATTCATATTTAATGAAACGCATATGAATAGAGTATATTTTGTGTCTAAATATTCCCATGCGTATGACAACAACCTGTGTGACTTTCACAAGTGTGACAGAGCAGAAACTCGAGATCGGGCATGTTGTAGCAGCAGCTGTGTGAACGTGTGTCTGGCTATTCTGGGATATTGGGTTATGCAGCTAATCTGATGTGAAGGCCTGTCATGAGTGAGTGAAAACCTTGCCGTATCAGTTTTCACATGTGCGCTGGTCCAGACATCAATACACCATTTATGCATTGCATAAAAATCACTGATTTTGTATCAAAGGGTTTTAAAATTTAAATGAGTGTTTTCTAAACGCGTCGTTCATCACATGACTGATGCAGATTGATTCAGAGCTTGGCAGATCTCTTGTGTAATTACATTATAGAAGCACGAGAATGTGGGATGAAAACGGTTTAGACCCAGATGCAAACTCACATTCATGTTAACATCAAACTCTTTTAAATCTTTTGAATTGTTTGCATCCGTCTGTGTGATGAAAATACAACGGTGTGATAATTATTAGGAAAATGTTCTCTTGATTTACGTGGTCACAGGCCCAGATTGTGGTTTTCTAACATCTTGCTGAAACGTTTCTATTGACACTGTCAGGACCAAAACTCAAAGACCAGGGGTGCGTTTCCCAAAAGCAACTATGGTCGCAAGTTGAATCGTTACCAAAAGAGTTCACTGGAACTTGTGACCATAGTTAGCTAATGATGCTTTTGGGAAATGCACTCCAGACTGACACCTCTGAGGTGTTGTTGTGTTCTCCTGCTACAGTGGTCATTATATTACTGCAACTGTTTATGTTAGAAGGTAAATAAATTTTTTGACTTTGATTTTTTAAAATCTAAATTAAAATATCCTTAACAAAAACACGAGTTCACTAAGCACAGTTTACTAATTATGTATATGAAAACTTATAAAATTATTATAATTATCTACTCTCTATCCACACAATAGTGTGAAATATTATGACATTCACAATGCATTTTAAATATAATTTTGACATTTTAAAAAACGTTCACCCACATATACTACAGTATACACATAGCCTGTCGCAATAATCAATATGATCGACTTATTGCGCAATACATGTACTGACTCTATTTTTGGTGCCGCAATATATCGCCCATTATATTATTTACTTAAAAATTAATGTCACCATTTTTTGTACATTCCACTTGCACCCGTGTCTTTTGCAGCTTCTCGTACTTAACGTGGTGTAGTTGGTGCTAGTTCAAATTTAAAAAATGCTTCTAGAAAAAAAGTTTCATCTGCAGATATGGCCTAGTTTAGGGATCTGTGCCTTTGTGCATAAAGAGGTGGCCCGGGACATCTGACTGCTATGTAGTGATTGTGTTTTTCAGCAATAGTGTGCATCTTTAATTTACAGAGAAAAGAAGGTCCGGGGAAAATCTGTAGATGGAAAAATCTCCATACGAGTTCTTTGTGCATTTTTCTTTTTTTTTCTACTTGTTACTTTGTACTTTTTGTTGGAAATTGTTTATTTACTATTTATTCAGGTTTTTTAAGGTATCTAATATTTTTATATTTAATTTCCATGATCTAAATATTCTTAAAAATTAAAAGTTTGTTGTCATTTTGGAAGTGTGTAGGCCTTCTTGCATTATTATGCTGTTACATTATGATTATATATTGTGGCATAAAATGGTCTTTAAAATGATAATAATATCGCTTATCGCAGTTATTTCTGGGGCAATATTTCGCACAACAAAAAGTTATCGTGACAGGCCTATATACACACATGGTTAGAATTGTTGGTACCCTTGGTAAATATGATCAAAGAAGGCTGTGAATATAAATCTGCATTTTTAATCCTTTTGATCTTTTATTATTTAAAAATCATAAAAATCTAACCTTTCATTGGAGAATCATATATATATATATGATATATTTCACCTCATTTTAAATTCTTATTCTCCAATGAAGGTTAGATTTTTGTGAATTTTTAAAATAAAAGATCAAAATGATTAACAATGCAGTTTAATTTTCACAGCCTTCTTTGATCAAATGGGTCCCACATTCTGACCTCTTGTAGTTATTTTTTTAGTGTGTTTGCTTTTTTTTTTTTCTTTAATGTTTACTTGGTACTTGTTTATTGTTTTTGGTTTGGGTTAGGTGGTCCATTTTTTTCTCTTGGTTTGCAATGGTGCCTGCGTGTGTTTGTGTGTGGTGGTGTGTTGGTATTATATAATCTAATAACCATCTATTGTTTCCTAAACAATTTTACTTTTAACTAAATAACCATTGTCCTGATTTTTCATTGACATACTATCCACTAGTGCAGAATTACAAACCATCTAATTACAATTAATCACAGTTAACCATCTACCCTACCAACGGAATAATTATTAATCTACACTAGTACATAGTATGTACAGGTATTTATCGTTACTAGCCCTCTATGGTTTCCTATCTCCATTGTTAATACCGTGTAAATATAAAACTTTTCTACAACACTATATTCCATCAATCGCCAACTGCTAAACCATCAATATTCTACAAATGAATCTCAGTCCGACTATCTACGCTTCAAACCGAGCATATTTTCATCTATACTAACTAGTAGTAACGTAGTTAGCGCACTTTAATTAATCCATCTATGTTTACTAAGTACACTCATAATTATATATATTTAGGTACCTATCTCTTCCTACTACTAGCTGCGTTGTTTATTACCTTTATTGAGATTTAATTATCCATACTCACCATCTATAGTTGTCTTATCCTGTTAACTGTAGATGCTGTACTCCATATCTATGATTACAGCATATACAACACAATGATTCGGAATGTATTGTTATAATACCTAAGCAGAAATAAGCAATACTATTAAACAACCAACTGACAGTCGTCGTTGTTGTTGTTGTTGTTTTTGTTGTTGACCCTCCACTACAGCTTCACTTTCTCTCTCTGGCGTTTGTCTCCCCCAGTGGCTTGCCCGCCTCGCAGAAAGGTTTGATCCGTGACTCCCTCCATCAGGCCTGGTCCTTTCCCCGCCACGGGAGCCGATGATGATCCCCTGCGTTTTATAATCAGCGGCTCTCGGCGGCAAATCTTCCTGCGGCGCTGCTCGCTCCCCATCGGCGAGCCGACACCGCCGGCCCTCCGCTGGACACCGGGGGGGGGGGGGGGAACCCCGACTTCCTCCCCACTAACAGCCGTCCAAAACCAAAAAAATTCCCCCCTGGGGTGGGGGCAACCCACGGCCAGTTCGCTTCAAACCCGCCCGCGCATCACGAGGAAAACTTTACTCAACTTTAAAGTCGGTCCGTTTCTGAGAGTTTCTCAATTTTCAATTCTCCTCAGTCAGTCAGTCATCATTTGTTGTCCTGCGCTGGGGAATACGAGAGCGTACCGGGACGTTACCGCCACTTTCCGGTTCCGAACGCGTTCCAAAGGAAGTCCGCGTAGCAACTTCCTTTTAGAAAAACACACTTGGAAGATTTCCATTATACATAGTTTATGTTCAGATGTCCGAAAATAATATAGACATCTGTCCCACCTTTTCATAGGTTTTTTTCTGTTTGTTTTATACTACTTTTTACTAAAAATACATACTACTACTTGTTTCAGTTTTTCATAACCATTTCTTACTATGTGCCAGTAAGTTGCTGTTATTTTAGCATGTGTTTGGCTCAGTGTTATATTTTTAGGAATACTGATAAACTAATGTAGTTTGATTTGTATCAGTTATCTATTTTAGTTTTAGTTACAATTGTAGTAATGTTGTCATTTTATTAGTTTTTTATTAGTCTATATAGGCTATATATTTATGCTTTAATTTTGAGTTATTTCGTTTTTATATTATTTTACAATAGTCATGTGTATGTGTGTGGCTGTACAACACAGATGTTTTTTTTTTGGTGTTTTGGCTTAGTGTTATGTTAGAATCATTATACCTCCTAACCTGGACCAGCCCTACATGGAACCATATGAGCTCTGACAATCTGACTTTGCTGCAGGTCCTGGGTTGTTTTCTGCTGGTTCGTCTGGTCAGAGGAGAACTGGCCCCCCGACTGAGCCTGGTTTCTCCCAAGGTTTTTTCTCCATTCTGTCACCGATGGCGTTTTGATTCCTTGCTACTGTCGCCTTTGGCTTGCTTAGTTGTGGACACTTCTTTTCCAGCGATATCGTGTTGACATTATTGCAAAGATACTATTTAAACTGAACTGAGCTGGTTGATGACATCACTGAATTGAATTATGAACTGTCTTTAACTGAAAAATTTATGTTTACTATTGTCATTTTGCATTATTGACTATTTTCCTAATTAATGCTGTTCAGTTTCTTTGACACAATCTGTATTGTTAAAGCGCTATATAAATAAAGGTGACTTGACTTGACTTGACCTTTTGTTCTTTTCATATTTTGAATTATTTTTAGCTTTATTTTTTGTTTTCATTTAAATGTTTAGTTTTGAAACGTTGTTGTATGCATTTGTCATTTTTAATTTATTTTATTTTCTTAAATGTGTGTGTGTGTGTATATATAGTATGTATAGAGGTTTAGCTTTTAGTTTTAATTACTTTTTCTTATTTGTAAGTCGCTTTGGATAAAAGCATCTGCTAAATGACCAAATGTAAATGTAAATGTAAAAGCTACAAAAATCTTAATTCAATAAGCCTACCTAATATTTACATTTTTTTGTCTAAACTAAATATTTTACACGATAGTCAGTTTTGACAGTTTGACAGTAAAAAAATGTCTTTATTAATACAAATACTAATTGAAATACTGCACATGTAAGATAGGAAAGATAGCCTATAGCCTCACACACACCACACACACACACCCACACACACTCTCTCTCTCACACACACACACCTACACACACACAAAAACACACACTCTCACACACACACCACTCACACTCTCACCCACCCCACACTCACACTCACCTCACACACTCTCTCCCACACACACACCCCCACTCACACACACACTCACACCCCTCACACACACACACACACCACTCACACCCACACACACCACACACACACACACTAACTCACTCACCCACACTCCTCTCTTTCTCTCTATACATTCTATCCATTGTTTAATATATAAATAAGTTTCACTATTACTTAACATTTGAATAATAAAAATAAGGAATATGCATAAACCTTTCAAAATATTACCTATATTCTAAATCACAAATACATTCCACTCCGTCAATAATAAATTAAAACCAACATAAGTTTCTACTTAGTATATATAGAAAAATATAGAATCATGAACATAATGAAATACTATAAACACGTTAAAATATGCTCCACATTCTTATATCAAAAATTTCAAAAAATGATATTCGTAAAGAATAATCTATGGTCTACTTCACACACTTAATACTATAATATAATATATATCATTAGCCAGGTAAATATCTCGAAACACCGAAATGTATCTATAATCTATATTTGAAATACGGAATAAATTAAAAAATTTAAATCCGTAAAGACATAATAATAAATATATACTCAAATAAATATAGGAGTATAAAAACCAGCCAGCGAGAACGCAATGTTGAATGGTGCATTGCAGCATCCCACTCGGGCTCCCGTAGAAAAACACCGTGACGTGGATGAGCTGTTGAAGCATCAGGATATCTACGTACAGTCATCCTCCTCCTCCTCCTCATCCTCGGGTCTGCTGTGTCCTCTTCATCCGCGAAACCGAGAGCCATGGCCGCGCAGAAGATCAACGAGGCGCACGAGCACATCGCCAAAGCCGAGAAATGGTGAGATATGAAAAATAATCTCCTACAGAACAGAGCTCATGCATTCGCAGTTCGCACACAAACACCGATTTACGATCGGCCTGCTGTCGCTGTCAGTCACCCTGTCACTAATCCTGCTGCATAACCGGGTGCATGTTGCTTTTAACTCGTGTATCGGTGCAGTCATGTCCAAACGATTAAGCGAGATGCCGAAGGATCCTGATGCGCGTTCATTATAATGTTACACAGCGAGACTGATTGCGTAATCGCGCGTGCAGTGATAGAGGTTACCTTGGCGACAGCTGCAGTGGTCCTGATGTGGTCATTATTAGGAGGCTTCTACTGATGATGTGGGCCATTCCTGAAATCCAGTGCATGTTCATGTGCTCATCAGGGGCAAGTTGTCACAGGCTACACGTCTCAGTAAACAGAAGATTTTGTGTCTAAAGTTCAATTACACGCATGTGGCTTTGCATGTTGTTTTCAAACACCTAGTTCTTATATTGTGTGCCATTGTGCATTATTATGATATATTTTGTAATATGTGACCCTGGACACAAACAGCGTCAACTTTTCTAAAATTGAGATTTATGCATCATCTGAAAGCGGAATAAATCAGCTTTCCATTGATGTGTGGTTTGTTAGGATAGGACACGATTCGGCTGAGATACAGCTATTTGAAAATCTGGAATCTGAGGGAGCAAAAAAATCAAAATATTGAAAAAAATCATCTTTAAAGTTGTCCAAATGAAGTGCTTAGCAATGCATATTACTAATCAAAAATGAAGTTTTGATATATTTACGGTAGGAAATTTAACTAATATCTTATGGAACATATCTTTTCTTAATAGCCTAATGATTTTTGGCATACAAGAAAAATCAATAATTTTGACCCATACAATGTATTGTTGGCTATTGCTACAAATATCCCCCAGCGACTTAACACTGCTTTTGTGCTGCAGGATCATATATATATGTTACATTGTGGAAGAGAAGCACACTTTAGCATACTTTTAAAAAGAGTACTTTAGTGTCAACTGAAAGTAATGTTCCCATATACACTTAGCTGTATGTTATTAAATGAAAATGCATTATAGCTTATATTTATATTAAATGCAACTTAAGAGTGCTGTTTTGACCCATTTAAGTAGGACTTAAGTACATCTGTATATGTAATTTAATAATTAATTCTATAGTCTTTAAAATATTTTGAAAGTGTACTGCAGAATCTACTGAGAAGCATTTATGGTAAACTAAAATATATCTTGATGCCATTTCTATTTAAACTTGTATGTTGTGTATTTAAATCATACTTAAATTCCACTCTAACCATGGAAGTGCGTTTAGTATCTTAAAATCTCATTTCCTTTCAACTATATCTATAACCCAAGTTCAAATATTACCAGTCCTTTACATGATTTTTGCTAAATAAGTGTACATCTTTAAAGCATGACAAGAGATTATTTAAATAATTTAAAAATGTACTTTAAATGTGACATTACTGTCAAATTAATCAGTCAAAGTGCACTTTTAAAAGTGCACATGTTAAGCAATATGAAAGTTTCTCTCGTTTAAGTGGCCTTTTATTTTATTATCATTAAATTATCTGCAAGTATACCATTTTTTAAAATATACTTTTAAGATTTGAAGTACACTGAGTGTACACTCAATACATTTAAGCACACTTCTTTTTCGCAAGGGTTGGGATACTAGTGAACACATACGATATTTGTTTTACTTTATGCAGCTTGAAGACCAGCATGACCAAGTGGAAACCTGATTATGATGAAGCCGCTTCAGAGATGGCAAAAGCAGGTGATGTAAACCTTACGTCTTGCACTGATGTTATTGATGAAGGTCATTATGTAGTGAAACAGGACCATAACATGATGTCTGTTGGTGCTCTATCAGCTGTGGCTTTCAAAAACGCCAAACAGTTTGAACAAGCGAAGGATGCGTACCTGAAGGAGGCCGAGTACCACACAGACAACAAAGCGTATCCTTCTGCTGCACATCAGACTCTGGTTACTAGACAGAAGAAGAAAAAGTTAATTTAACAAACAAAACGAATTAATGTGCAGAAGAGCATACACCACAGAGATTTACAGTATCTGATTTTATTTTTATGCTGATAAAATGATACGGCACTGTATGATTTATTCACCTTAATGTCAACTCTTGTAAATATTGGCTCAAATTTATAGGGAGAATGTGCCATATACAGCACATACGGTCAACTTTGGGGTCAGTAAGATTGATTGATTATTGGAAAGAAATTATTACTTTTATTCAGCAAGGGTGCATTAAATTGATCAAAATTGACAGTAAAGACATTTACAATTTTACAAAGGATTTCTATTTCAAATGAATTCTGTTCTTTTGAATTTTATATTCATCGAATAATCCTGAGAAGAAGAAAAAAATCACATTTTGCACAAAAATATGAAGCAGAACAACTGTTTTTCAACTATTTTCAACATCAAAATGTTTCTTGAGCAGCAAATCAGCATATTAGAATGATTTCTGAAGATCATGTGACACTGAAGACTGGAGTAATGATGCTGAAAATACAGCTGCGCATCACAGGAATAAATTACAAATCACGATATATTACAATAGAAACAGTTATTTTAAATTGTAATAATATTTAGAATATTACTGTTTTTTACTGTATTTTGGATCAAATAAATGCAGCCTTGGTGAGCAGAAGAGACTTCTTTCTCAAACATTAAAAAATCCTGCCGACCCCAAACTTTTGGTTTTTGGTTTTTAGTTTAGTCTCTCATTTCGATGCTCATATTTACTTAACTAAAATTCTCAGACTCTTCCATGCAGCAAAGTAAGTGACCATTCATGTTTCAAATAACTATTAGGCTACTCATTAACTCTAATCTATACATTTACTAAACTAATCTATAGTTGACCAATTTCCTTTAATAGTTCAATCATATTACTGTAGTTAATTGAACTATAGTTTTTTTTACTTCTACATCTGTACAATGTAACCCACGATAAAACACGCTTTTCCTCTTCTCAGAGCGTATGAACAGGCTGGCATGATGCTGAAGGTGAGTTGGTCATGCAGTGGTTGTTATGGATGGCCTGCAGGTTTGAGACGTGTGTGTGTGTGTGAGTGACTCTTCTACACCTGCAGGACATGAAGAAAATGCCTGAGGCCATTCAGCTGATCGAGAAGGCCAGCATCATGTACGTGGAGAACGGGACGTCTGGCACCGCTGGAATAGCCTTGGACAGAGCTGGGAAGTGAGTAAACAGATCGAAACTCTTTTCGAGAGGTTGCTTGTGTAGTTTCTTATGCGTAAACTAACTGTAATATGCATTACCGGTGTTAACTAGTGCCATCCACTTCTTCAGACTCATCGAGCCGATCGATCTGGAGAAAGCCGTGGACTTGTATCAGAAGGCCGCATCTGTGTTTGAGGTGAGGAAATGCAAACGTGAAATGATCGAAAATCATCCATAACCCATGTGAACTGGTTTGTGTTGTGTTCAGAATGAAGATCGTCTCAGACAGGCCGCAGAGCTTCTGGGAAAATCCTCCAGACTTCTGGTGAGACTGCGCAGGTGCGTCTTCAAGCATCAAACTGCCCACATTGTGATGATTTATTAAATGATGATTTGAAATGCTCCTGTCTCTTTAAAGCCCCGCCTTCCAAAAAGCCAAGTCTTCTCTGATTGGTCAGTCGACCCCGTCTGTTGTTGACTGGTCAGGCAATTAGGTTGTGTGTGTCCGAAATGTACCGCTCTTTACCATAATTGGCTTTCCAACAGTCCTTGTGGATGGTTCAAAACAGCAGTAGGCGGGCATTATGCAAATATGCACCATGGAATCATAGCTAAATCACAGAAATAATCACAGAAATAATGGCATAATTTAAAACTAATAAAAATGACAAAACACACTTCAGAAAAAAAGGTACAAAAGCTGTCACTGGGGTGGTAAGAGTCCATATTGGTACCTTAAAGGTACATATTAGTACCTAAAAGGTACAAAAGTGTAACTTTTGAAAAGGTACCGCCCCAGTGACAGCTTTTGTACCTTTTTTTCTGAGAGTGCACAATAGAATTACTAAAACTAACAATGAAAATGGAAAATATAGAAATAAAAACTAATTAAAAAATATTAATAAATACTTTAATAATATGCTGTAGTAATATAGTACAAAAAAACACTGCTTCACAATATAAATCTTCATAATAAAATGAATTAAAGCTACATGAATTCAGCACTATATTACTAGTCTTTTTTACAAAAAGGAAAAAAAAGTTAATTGAAATAAAATAAACCTAACATAAATAAATAAAATATAAAAAAGAATTAGTTTTTAGTTGCCAAGGCAAGTACTTTAGTTGAAGTACTAAATTACTAAATTGAAATAAAAATGAATTTAAAGTAAACTGACAAAATAAGACCTAACAGAATTACTAAAACTTCTTTTAGTATTGAAATTGAAATAAAACTGGATGTAAAAATAAAAACGAATTATTATTTGCTTAGTTTACTTCAGTTTGTTGCCACATCATTTCAAATGTTTTGTTTGATTTACGTTGAAGTAGACAAAATAAATCTGAAATTGAAATAAAAACTAAATTGTAATAAAAATGGGGGGAAAGCCATAAAATGTACTAAAACTTTAACAAATTCAAATGAAAAAAACTGAAAATATATAAATTATTCATTCAAAATATGAATAAATTCTATCATAGTAACGATTAGTAATATGATTATAGTAATATGCTTTCTTGTGCTCAGGCTGGACGAGGCTGCTGTGTCCCTTCAGAAAGAGAAGAACATGTACAAGGAAATTGAGAACTACCCCACCTGCTTTAAGGTGCAAATACTGATATTCAACTGGATTTTAAAATGATTTCTTTCCCATGTAGTTTTTGAAATAAACGTAGAGTTTTGCATTCTAATGTTGCATTAGTTTGAACAGATGTTTGATATTGCAGAAGACCATTGCTCAAGTGCTGGTTCATCTCCACAGAGGAGACTTTGTGGCTGCAGACAAGTGTGTCAGAGAAAGTTACAGGTACGAACGAGTAACACCATCATGCTTCAGATCGCCAGTGTGATCTCTGATCAGTGTCAAATACTGGGCTGTTCAGTCTCCCAGGGTTCAGTGGGAGCGAGGACTGTGTTTCCATGGAGACGCTACTGGCAGCGTATGACGAGCAGGACGAGGACCAGGTGTCACGCGTCTGCAACTCACCTTTACTGAAGTACATGGACAACGACGTGAGTGTCAGTCCTCGCAATACTGTGAAAAATCAAACCAAACATCATTACGCTCACTAAATCAGTCATTTAGCTCAGTATCAGGTAAAAAAAATTATATCAAAAAATATATTCAATTAAATTATATTAAATATTTGCTACTTAAATTTATTAAAGTAAATAAAAATAGAACTTAATCATATACATTATATATACACACATATATATATATATTTATATACAGTGGGTACGTAAAGTATTCAGACCCCCTTAATTTTTCACTCTTTGTTATATTGCAGCCATTTGCTCAAATCATTTAAGTAATTTTTTTTCCTCATTAATGTACACACAGCACCCCATTATTGACAGAAAAACACAGAATTGTTAAAATTTTTGCAGATTTATTAAAAAAGAAAAAAACTGAAATATCACATGGTCCTAGTATTCAGACCCTTTGCTGTGACACTCATATATTAACTCAGGTGCTTTCCATTTCTTCTAATCATCCTTGAGATGGTCCTACACCTTCATTTGAGTCCAGCTGTGTTTGATTATACTGATTGGACTGATTAGGAAAGCCACACACCTGTCTAAATAAGACCTTACAGCTCACAGTGCATGTCCGAGCAAATGAGAATCATGAGGTCAAAGGAACTGCCTGTAGAGCTCAGAGACAGAATTGTGGCAATGCACAGATCTGGCCACGGTTACAAAAACATTTCTGCTGCACTTAAGGTTCTAAGAGCACAGTGGCCTCCATAATCATTAAATGGAAGACGTTTGGGACGACCAGAACCCTTCCTAGAGCTGAACGTCCGGCCAAACTGAGCTATCGGGGAAGAAGAACCTTGGTGAGAGAGGTAAAAAAGAACCCAAAGATCACTGTGGCTGAGCCCCAGAGATGCAGTCAGGAGATGGGAGAAAGTTGTAGAAAGTCAACCATCACGGCAGCCCTCCACCAGTCAGGGCTTTACGGCAGAGTGGCCCGACGGAAGACTCTCCTCAGTGCAAGACACATGAAAGCCCACATGGAAGGACTCCAAGATGGTGAGAAATAAGATTCTCTGGTGGGATGAGACCAAGATAGAACTTTTTGGCCTTAATACTAAGCGGTATGTGTGGAGAAAACCAAGCACTGCTCATCAACTGTCCAATACAGTCCCAACAGTGAAGCATGGTGGTGGCAGCATAATGCTGTGGGGGTGTTTTTCAGCTGCAGGGACAGGACGACTGGTGCAATCGAGGGAAAGATGAATGCGGCCAAGTACAGGGATATCCGTGACGAAAACCTTCTCAAGAGTGCTCAAGACCTCAGACTGGGCAGAAGGTTTACCCTCCAACAAGACAATGACCCTAAGCACAAAAAAATAACGAAGGAGTGGCTTCACAAAAACTCTGTGACTTTTCTTGAATGGCCCAGCCAGAGCCCTAACTTAAACCCAACTGAGCATCTCTGGAGAGACATAAAAATTGCTGTCCACCAACGTTTACAATCCAAACTGACAGAACTGGAGAGGATCTGCAAAGGAGGAATGGCAGAGGATCCCCAATCCAGGTGTGAAAAACTTGTTGCATCTTTCCCCAAAAAGACTCATGGCTGTATTAGATCAAAAGGGTGCTTCTACTAAATACTGAGGCAAAGGGTCGGAATACTTAGGACATGTGATATTTCAGTTTTTCTTTTTTTAATCAATCTGCAAAAATGTCAACAATTCTGTGTTTTTATGTCAATATGGGGTGCTTTGTGTACATTAATGAGGGAAAAAAAATGAACTTAAATGATTTTAGCAAGTGGCTGCAATATAAAAAAGAGTGAAAAATTTAAGGGGGTCTGAAACTTTACGTACCCACTGTATTAAAAGAAGTCTCTTAACAGTTACAATTTAAAACAACAGTTTTCTATTTTAATATATTGTATTAAATGTAATTTATTCCTGTGATGGCAATGCTGAATAGACGGTTCAAAAGAACAGCATTTATTCGAAATCTTAAGTAACACTAGAAAGGTCCATTGTGATCAATTTAATGCATCATTGCTGATTAAAAGTATTAATTTAAGTATTCTTAAAAACCTTACATTTCTTTAAATATTTCATTAAATTCATTTCTAAAATTTTTGCTGACCCCAAACCTTTGAATAATAGTGTACACGTTAGTATATACATTTTTCAAGACCACTTATCATTGAAAATGAACATCTTTACAAAAATATTTAGCTTTCTTGTTATTTTATTATCGCTGAAATATATTTATACTTTGTTTACTTTTTGTAATACTTTGAATTAATTGTAATTTTAGCAATTTTGTTGTGTAGTTTTTATATCTTTTTTTAGTTTTAGCTTTTATTTTTTGGGTTAATTTAGTACAAAAATGTAAAAAAAAAATTTTTTTATTTAGTACAACAATGTCTTTACAACTAGCTGAAATAAAATGTTAATGTTGTTTTTTAATATATTTTATTTTATACATTGCTTATTTTAAGTAAGATTTTTTTGTTTGTTTTTGTTTTAGTTTTCATTAATGATAACCTTGGTGGAAACATATGTACTAGACATTCACTATATTTTCAAAACTCCAGTAATCATGCAGTGGCATTATCAATAGCTGTTTTCTGGTCTGTGTTTGTGCAGTATGCCAAGCTGGCGATCTCTCTGAGGGTGCCCGGTGGAGGCGGCGGGAAGAAGAAGAAATCTCCTGTTGCTCCTCAAGGGGGAAGCGCCGGCCTGCCACCGGCCAAGGAAGATGACGATTATGAGGGAGGTTTGTGTTAACTGAGAGAACGGCCCGACGACTCCATCCATCTGTGTGTGTGTGTGTGTGAACGAGCATATCAGTGTTTTCTCCCTTTGTGCAGTGGAGTCATTCTGTTCCTGTTTGTCCCGCCTGTAGGAGCATCCGGATTTCTGTGCGTTTACTAATCAGACACACAGAAAACCCTGCACACACAGGCTGTGGACATCAGTTTAACATATTTAATGCCGAAGAGGTTCATTTCTTTGCCACAAGATGCACCAAATGCAATAGAGCGCTGAAGTGATGACGTGTTTTTGCAGTCAGCGTCACTCTGGTTTATCTGACAAAAACACAATAGGGTTTTTCCATCGGCTTTTGGATTACTGTAGAAAATAAGATCTGTGAGCAACAGAAGTTTGTGATTCTTACATGTTTTGTTCATCATGATAATCTTCACATTTTTTTTATGAATTCTGAAGCATGCATACAATTGCCAGAAGTAAAAAGCTAAACGTAGGCAGTACACTACGGCTACGTCCACACGAAACCAGAGCGTTTCCCTAGAGACAGACAGCTCACTCTTCTCAAGAACGAATATCTGCCGTCCCCCGCTCTACCATTGTCGACAACACGAGACGCGCAAAACCGTACGTATATCTACGCACCAGACCAGCATGTGGCGCTGTAATTCTGCCACAGAGATACACTAAAAATGGAAAAGACGACTGCGTGCGGTATACAAACGAACATGGAATAATACATTTATTAATCTGTGTTAATGTTAGTTAATAAAAAGACAATCGTTCAGTGTTTGTTCATGTTTTTGTTGCTGTTACGGGATGTAGCGGTGTCTGACTAGGGGCCGTAATTCCGAGGCACTATATGCGCGGGTCCACACGAAAACGCAAGGACGGCGTTTTCAGATTATCCACTCTGGGACCCGGTTTAAAAAAAAAAGCGGTTTCACGCTCCCAAAACGCTGGATCCGTCTGGACGAAACGCCTATACAATACAAAATGTATGCATATACAGCTAAACGCATCTCCTTGTAGGACGGGGGCCTACTCTTAACTCTCTTTACTCTTTATATTTTTAAGGTGACATATCATGAAAATCTGACTTTTCCAGGTTTTAAGTGCTATAATCAGGTCCCCGGTGCATCTACCAACCAAGTAAACGTGAAAAATATTAACCCAGTAACTTTGTTTTGGGAAGTTTTTTTCTGCAAGCGTCTGAGAAAACCAGCGTGTCTGATTTCACTCCATTGTGAATTGGCACCCGGGATTCTCCTTATAATATCTTCCGCCCCTTAATCTGAAGTATTTCCACCCACGGCGCCGTTAATTGTGTGTTTGCAAGCGACACGGTGTGGTCCATCTCGAATGCCATGGCTAAAGTTTGAAGCAAAACACGACATAACTGTTCTTGTCCTATTTTGGGGTCGCTAATACACAAGACCGAGCACCAAACACTGTTGAGAGTCTCAACCTCAGATGGAGACAACATAGCAGTGCTTTATTGATTTTTTGTTACTGGCTAGTGCTGCGCAAAATAGTACTACATGCTTGTGACAGCCGCTTTCCTGTACGTTTTCTCTCAGAAAGCCATATTTCGAAGTTTAACTAATATGGTTTAAAATGCATGATTTAAGCACGATAAACATGATAATCAGAACCAAAACTGATTTTTTTTTTAGCAGGTCCGAGCTGTAATGCTCTGGAAAAGGGGGCGGAGAGAAGCAGCTCATTTGCATTTAAAGAAACAGGCACAAAAAACATCGGTGTTTCTAATGACAATAAATGAACTGTGGAGTATTTTGAGCTGAAACTTCACAGACACATTCTGGGGACATCAGAGACTTATATACATATTGTAAAAAGGGGCATAATAAGTCTCCATTAAAATATCTTCTCTAAAGTTTGAGATTGACTACTTTGCAATAGTTTGATTATAAACACAATGAGGCAGTGACAGCGACTAATGAGTAGATGAGTTTACCCATCTGGCAAAGGGTTATTATAGTTAACTAAAATCATTAAAATAAATAAATAAGTAAAGGTTAACTGAAATGAAATAAAATAAAATGTTAAAAAAACGACACACATCTACTTGTTTGCTAGTTCTCAGCAAGATTTTCTCATTTTCATTTAGTTTAACTTTATGTACTAAAATTAAAACTGAAAAATAAACAAACAAAAAAACAACAAAATTACTAAACTTTAATATTACTTGAAAGCAGGAAATATGCAAAATAATATGATAAAACTATCAAAGTATTTCAGTAATACTCTAACACTGGTTCAGCATGACAACCTCTGTAGTCCCATTTAGACACTTGTTTTCGACCACCTTTTTAAGACAAAAGTGATGCATTACAATATTGTTACTCCATAAAAAGTAACTAATTGCATTACTTGCTGTTACTTTTTATGGAAAGAAATGTGTTATTTTTGCGTTACTTTTTGTCACCTGGGCTGGGTTTGCTTATTTATTTTTAATAACAAAACCCCCCCCCAAAAGTTATATTTTTGGTAAGTGTAAAGGCCCTGTCACACCAAAAGTGAAATGAATAAGCCTCAAGCTGAAGGAAGCGTCTCTGCCTCTGCACTTTCTCTCAGCACAGGACAGCAGAGCTGTCAGTGAATAAATGGGAAAATAAAAAGTTAGTCAGATATTTTCCTGTAAATGAAAAGTCAGGCATATCACTTTGTACTTGTAAAAAAAGTAATCCGATCACGTTATTTGCGTTACTTGTAATGCGTTACTCCCCCAACACTGATGTATTAAATGATGTAGAATAAAATGTGAAAATATCTTGTTAAACCACAGACCTTATTTCACTCATTTAACAAAAACCCATTGACATCAAGATGATGAAACGAAGATGTACAGAAACGCACATTTTACAAAAATCTGTCATCCTTTCAGCACTCTATTGATTGCAGTGTTTTCAGTCAAGTTACAGGCATTCGTCTTCCATTGGTCAGTTAGATAGTCCCGCCCCAAAACTCACACCATTGGTTGAGCCTGTAAATTATAAGCATTGGCCATTTTTGATGTGTGTGTGTGTGTGTTTGAGATCATATTGTTGGATAAATTCCGTTTGTAAATGTTTTCTTTTAATTTGATATGGAAATGTGTAGTTGTGTACAGAATTTATTTAGTTTTATTTGTGAACAGTCTGTGATGTCAAAGTGATGTTAAATCAGTTATAAAAATGTGTAAAATCCTATATTATTATTATTATTATTATGTACAGTAATTTATTGTAAGTTTTATTGTAAGTGTTGTTGAAATGTAAATGTGGCTGTGGAGTGAGGCGTCATGCTGCATTTCCAAATATACAACCTGACAGACATAAAGATGCAAAAATGAGCTAATAAAATCACAATCTATACAGTGTTTGGCTGTCTGCTGCGAAATGTGTTTTCTTATGAACTATGTAGAGAATTGGGCTACCTGATGAATTCAGTGCAGATGATTTACACATTTTCTACGAATAGAAAGTAGCACCATTTTGTACTTATTTTACTGGAAATTAATTTTAAAGGGGTTATATGATGTTGCTAAAAAGAACATTGCTTTGTGTATTTGGTGTAATGAAATGTGTTTATGCGTTTAAGGTTCAAAAAACACATTATTTTCCACATACTGTACATTATTGTTTCTCCTCTATGCCCCGCCTTTCTGAAACGCGTTGATTTTTACAAAGCTCATCGGTCTGAAAAGCGAGGTGTGCTCTGATTGCCAGCTATCCAGGGCATTGTGATTGGGCCGAATACCTCAAGTGTGTGACAGAAATGTTACGCCCTTTACCATATTGTGTTTCCATCCTACAGGTCTATGGTTGTCCGTATCCGGAGCGACGAGACAAGAACATTAAAACTCATTATAAACGAGGCTTTTGTTGCATCCAGTGAGGACATAATTACTGATTATAACGACTTATACTGACTTTTTACACATTGCGTTGCATCGCGCTGCGTAACATAAAACCATGTCTGCATTTGTGATCGGAGAAGTGACAAACAACAAGCGCTACTCTACACTGCTCAAAACTCGCGTTTGAATCGTCAGTGGCAAATTCTTTAAATATAAAAAACGTACATTACCGGCTGTGAGTCAGAAGCGCCAGACTGTCCTTGCAAACTTGGAACTGCCCCACTTTATAGAAACATTATGCCTTCTTTTGGAAGGCCAAACAAAGTAAGTTGAGGCAACATGTGATGACCACGGGCTGGACTCCGCTTCGTCCACGGTTGGTAATAGCCGATCCGCGATTCACAGCGCGAAGTGGAAGTATTCCTGCTGCGGGACCAGCCACGCTCCGTCCAGGCATGAGAAGGGAGATATCGCCTCTTTTGGAAGGACTAAACAAAGTAGTTTCGCTCACAACGAAACACACAGCGTTTACGACATGGCGGAGGGGCAGCAACAATTACTCTAGCGGATAAAGTTATGCCTTCTTTCTTTGCGTGAACATTTGGGTGGCGTTATGCAAATCTTCCACACGTAGAATAGATATTGTGGGGGCGTGTTAGAACGAGACGTTTTAGGTAGGCGTGGCGGACTCTTAACTTTTATAAAAATATCTATTTGGATTTGAGACTTTAATCTTTGCAAATTTAAAGATCTTCTTTATGCACCAAGAGCTTGTGACACTCCAAAGAGAAAGGAAAATTTTTTTAATTGCATCATATGACCCCTTTAACACTTTAGTATAGGGACCAATTCTTACTATTAACTAGTTGCTTATTTGCATACATATATTACAAAATTGGTGTTATTAGTACTCATAAAGAACATATTATACAGACCATAGATACATCTAAATCTTACCAAAACTACCCACACTATTGGCAGTAAAATGGAGAGTTGAGGCAAAAGTCGTAGTAATAAAGTGATGACCTAAAGGTTAAACTGAGAGAGAGACGTAGGAAAGCTTAAAATTATTTATCTATTAACTATTTTCCCAAGTAACATTTCTCATTTCATTTGGTTTCGTTGATTAAAAATAAACTAAAATATAAAACCATGTAAAAAAGTATCAAAACGATATAGTATGATAATAGGAAAGTAGTATTATAATAATATTAATAATTTAGACAAAAAATTAAAAGGAAAAATATACAAATAAAACATCTTTGATATGAATGTACCGTGTAGACCTTTTTTCCTGTTTGAAAGAAGCTCGTATGTGATTTTTTAAGGCTGCATTTATTTGATTAAAAATAGTGAAAACAGTAATATTGTGGAATATTATTACAATTTAAAAGAAGTGTTTTTTATTGTAATATATTTTAAAATGTAATTTATTTCTGTAATCAAAGCTGAATTTTCAGCATCATTACTCCAGTCTTCAGTGTCACATGATCCTTCAGAAATCATTCTAATTTGCTGCTCAAGAAATATTTCTGATTATTATCAATGTTGAAAACAGTTGTGCTGCTTGTATATTTTTGTAGAAAACGTGGTACTTTTCTTAATGAATAGGAAGAACAACATTTTTTCAGTATTCATTTCTTTTACAAAAAATTACTGCTTTTTAAACTGTAGTGTAAATCATGTACATAAAAAAAAGAGAAATACAGGAACAAAAAAGTAAACAAAAGTGGCACGCAGTCCTTTAATTGTGTGCTTTATTTGAAATCAATAAACTCCCATTTCCTGTTTCATCCAGCTACAGTTCCCCCCCCCCCGTTTTGATGTTGCTGAAAAAGTTCTGCACACACAAAGTAATGGAAGCGTTTCATGTCAAACATTATTTTTCATTCATGCTACATTGTCTTTAATGCATAGTTCAGAGATGGACTCAAAACAATATTCAATGTTCTCCTCAAGCATCAGCACAACACAATCCGTCGGCGTGGAGCTCATTGATAGTCATATATATCGTACATGATCCCATTGTAAATCTACAGCCTAGCAGAGACTCCAGCGGTTCATCCGTGAGACCCTGATCATAGAAAGCTCCTTCCTGAGAATGGCTGCCAAAGATGTAGGATAAAAATGGATTTCATGTCCTTTACGGTCCACCCGCCTGTCGTATTGCTCAAATAAATATAAGTACGTAGTACAAATGTGAGTCAGATTCTTCCTCATGTACAAACAACTTTCTGACGAGCACAACAGTCCTGGCGATGCATATTTAATAACTCTACTCTAACAATCTGTAAATCTCGCATGCCTTCAAGGATGTAGACTATCTGTTAATAACTAATATTCATTATTCACTTTCACCACAAGTCAAATGTTTCCACGAAATAATGGTTTATGAAACACGAGCAGAACTAACCTAAAATGTGTTGCATGAATGAAGTGCAATGACCAGAAACATTCGCAAAACCATTTCACGCTATTGTTGCATTGTGAAAATGATTTGGGTGTATTTCTGAATACATTTCTCTATAAATCATTCAAAAAATTATTTGGATTTATGAAGAATTGCATTCAAATTCCTTCCAAACTAATTTCTGTGTGAATCATTCTTAAAATAACTTGGATTTACGATTAAATAAGCAGATTCAAAATTCACTCCGAATGAATTTCTATGTAAATAATTCTTAAAATCATTTGGATTTACGAAGAAATGTACTCAAAATTGGTTCTGAACGGATTTCTATGTAAATAATTCATAAAATCATTTGGATTTATGAAAAAATTTACATAGGAACACATTTAAATTTGGTTCTAAACAAATGTCTGTGTAAATCATCCATAAAATAATTTGGATTTATGAAAAAATGTATACAGAAATGCATTTAAAATTCAGTCTAAACAAATTTACATGTCAATCACTCATAAAATCATTTGAATTCACAAAGAAACAATACACAGAAACATTCCAAATTCATTTTTGAAAAACATTTCTGTGTAAATAATTCTTAAAAGACGGTTTATAAAGAAACATTCAAAAATCATTCTGAACAATTTACGTGTAAATAATTCATAAAATCATTAGTATTTATGAAGAAGAAATATACACAGAAATGCATTCAAAATTTGTTCTAAACGAATTTGTGTAAATCCTTCATGAAATAATTTGGATTTACGAAGAAATTCATTCAAAATTCGTTCTGAACAATAACTCTGCACATCAAGAAATATAAAGAGAAACATTCAAAATTTGCTCTGAATAAATGATTCTTCAAATCAATTGGATTTATGAGGTAATGTGCATAGAAACACATTCAAAAATTCGTTCCGAACAAATTTCAGTGTAAATCATTCAGAAAATCATTTGAATTTACAAACAAATGTACACAGAAACATTCAAAATTCCTTCTGAACAAATTTCTATGCAAACCATTCATAAAACCATTTGGATATATGAAGAAATGTACACAGAAACACATTCAAATTATTTCTACTTCATGAAATAAGGCTGTTAAATAATAATAAAGAAAATCCAGAGTTGCTGAAACTGATAAATCATTCATTGTAATGTGAAAATCTCCCATTAGTTTTGAAAAGTCATTCTACTTCAAGCCTTATAAAACACTAAACGTCCTTTTCCCATTCCAAATCTGTGTTCATAAATTACAGATGATCTCCTTAAAGTCCCCAAGGAGTGAAGTTATTACTGTTGCGTACGTTCCTCTTCACACCGTGCCGTACATGAGAAAAAAGGTTGAGATCCCGTCGTGGTGAAATGATCCGAATGTATTCCTGAGAAAGGTGGTGGATAATGATGCGTCTAGTTGATTGTACAAATGAAATAAGGCAAATAGAGATTGTCACGTAATTCACAGGGCTTCGGTTCTCGCCTTCAGAATTCAGAGAGACGTTCAAAATCAAGCCCAAAGTCTGTAGGAGGTTGAGTATTTCTCGTCTACGTCCATCACGTCGCATGCACTCCCAAAGGCGAGAGTCGTATCAAAGTGGCGCATGCCTGGAAGCCCTAAAGTTCACTTATCAAGCCCTTACAAAACACTAGCAAGTGCACTGGGTGAAAACTACACGAGTGCTAACGTTTCATCAGTTAGCATGAAGAACAATCGGTTCAATCCAACCGTGCACTTTGTGAAGGAGGCACAATTCCCGCTTTGTGCTTCTCGTGGTTCGTTTAGAGTTCCTCCGAAGGTCAGCGTCACTCACTCTTCTCTCTGGTCCACTTGATCATGGTTTCTGGAGAGCGGTAGAGGAAGATGAGTTTGGCGTACAGGTCTTCCTCCAGGTCCAGTTCCCCCGTCTCTCGGACCAGGAAGATGTCGGTGCAGAGCTTGAGGATCCGGTCCACGTTGGGCAGCTCTTCGAACATGATGGTGTGTGAGATCCCGCTGAAGAACTCGCGCACGAACTTCCCGATAACCAGAACCACCGACATGTACAGACCCATGATCCTGTGCACATGCAGGTTCACACGTTCAGCTCAGCATTATCAATGAATTACTTTTGAATGAAGTTCCTTACAGACTGATAAAATCATGTACACCCCTTATCGCCCGCTCCCCCTCCAGCCCCCCACCCACGGACAGGGGATGCCTATAAATGTGATCATATAACAAATATCAATGGAAGCCAGTTAGCACCATGGAATTAAAGGAAAAAAAAACATTTTCTTAACATTTTCTCTCAAAAATAGTCTTTTCTAGCAATTTTACATTTCTTTGGCACAAATCAGACTTTTTCCCTGTTAATTCTGAGAACTGTGAGAAATAAAGTCAGAATCGTGAGATGTTAAAGGGATGAAAATTCAGTCAAATAATGCCTATTCAAGATTATTTCAAACTTCATTTAATTTGAAAATATTATTTAAAATATACAGTACACTACAGTCCAAAAGTTAAGAGTTGGTAAGATTTTTTTTTTATGTTACTCTCACCAAGGCCACATTTATTACATAGTAAAAACAGAAATATTGTGAAATATCACAATTTAAAATAACTTTTCCAGCATCATTGCTCCAGTCTTCAGTGTCACATGATCTTCAGAAATCATTCTAATATGCTGATCTGCTGCTCAAGAAACATTTCTGATTATTATTAATGTTGAAAACAGTTGTGCTGCAAACTGTGATTTTTTTTCCAGGATTCTTTGATGAATAGAAAGTTCAAAAGAACAGCATTTTTTGTTTTGCCAATTTAATTGATCCTCTGCCCTATGAAGTAAAACGCAGTAATTTCTTTCAGAAATAAAATTCTTAGTAATCAAACTTTTGACAAAAAGATCTTATGTAAATTTTGGTGCATCACTATATTGAATTTAACTCGGCTAAAAACACTCAATATGTATCTTTAATGTTAGTACTGTGAGTTTTAGCTGTAGAAGCATATCTACTGAGAAGCCCCACCCATAGCGAACTCTCATTGGTCAAAAATCCACCTCCTCTTAACTATATATGAAAGCTCAACTATGTTCTGATTGGATGCACAGTTTTGTCCCTTTAGGAAGGACAGAAAAATAACTTCAGACTATAATGTTTCATGTCACTCACCCATAACCCGCCAGAAAGCCCAGACTGGGTGGACTGACTTGGTCACTGATGATGTAGAGCTCCAGACCAGATTCGTTTGCATTCCTGGCTGAGCCCACAGATAACGGCCCTGCTTCAGTCTGATTCACGATCCACCACTCCTGGATGCCCTCTGTGCTGTCTTTACTGGATTTATGTAAGGACAGTGTGATGCTCATGTATTCTTTATCTTAAGAGAGCACACAGAAGAGTGAAGAGAAACAGGCATGTTGAAGGCTGTACAAATGCATAGCAATGCACCAAATAATGGAGAGCTGGTGTATTACCGAGGTAAAGCTGCTCAATAGGCTTGGCATTGGAGTCGCTCGGGAGATCTGCTCTGTAATTTAAAAAGACAACACACAGCTTACCCCGAATATAACAACAACTTCAGGCGAATGTCTTTTTAGTGGTAAAAAAAGATACACATCCCCCCACCTGTGCATTTGTCTCATTGTTCAGACCAATAATCATCGCCTGGAGCATGTGATAAGTGTTGTTAATGGATGTATTTTCTTACCCGGCCCCTCACCACACTTCACCTTCCGTGTTGTCACAACGTATACTTCAAGTAGCTACCATGTGTGTCTTGGTCGCATTCCAGTTCCTGTCGTTCTCTTTGTCCATACCCCCCCCCTCCCGTACAGAATATCATGGCTGTTTCTCTAGTTTTTGTTCAGTTCGGCAGAGGTTTTCCCGGCAACCTAATCCCTGACCACGAGGTTCTACTACCTGGAGACTGCAGGCAAATCACGAAACTCAAAAGAAATTCAGGTGAAGATTTCACATCTAACATAAATGATCTGTAGCTACAATTCATATTCACGTAAACAACTTTGATGTCGAATGGAGTGATGAAATTAGTTGCGTATCACGACACTCAACACGACGATATATTTGTATAAAAACATTAAAAAGGATAGTTCACCAAAAAATTTAAATTTGCGGTTAATTTACTCTAGTTTAATGTAATCCTCAGGCCATCAAGATGTAGGTGACAGTTAAATGAAGGATTTTTAGTTGAAAAGGGTCCTTGGCAAAGGTGATGGCATAGGGCTCGAGCAACCCATATTGAACTAAGCAAACCAAACCGGAAAAAACACATACCGAATCGAAGTGCTATAGCTCTGTCATTTAACCAATAACCAAATGAATTGCAAGCTTATTACGACTTTACTGCTCGTTTTTTTATAGTTCATGTGAGGCAGTTTTTGTGTTCTTTTAATGGAACAACTAGTTACGACGAGTACATTATTGTAAAATACGACGAGAGCGCGCAGACAAGAGATCGCTCTTGGCTTGCAGATTGCGTGGACATTGCTCGATAATATATGAGAGGTTATGGGCTCAGCACATCAAGCAGTATTATGCGTGAACCCTCAAAACTTTGTCCTGTGTGTGCTTTCTGCGCAATAAGTGTAATTGTAAACAGGTATTCAGAAATAATTTATTTAGTGAAGCACAACCTCATAAAAGAATTTGTGTTAGGAATTTAGCAAGAATTGGTTCGGGTTCCGTAACATATTTCGCCGTGCCGTACGTAGGAGTCACTACAAAGATACATTTGTGTAGTGAATCATCTGATGGAGATATACTCTAGACAAAAAAAATAACACCCAATTGCCGGTAGATCTAGCGGATTAACTGATATCGGCGAATGCTGCAGAGCATTTGTTGCGGATGTGTATAGCATTCAGCCCCAGTTATCATTTTCTCGCTGGGAAGGAGCACAACAGCAGTAGATGATGAAAATGGTTTTAAAAAACGATGAAAAAAGACGGCACAATTCCACGCGTAGGCGTTATGGGGTCCAGGGTGACCCAGAGGAGAGCTAGTATGGGTTGAGCAACGAAACCCGAGCAGAAGAAACATAAATCGGCAGCCTATGGTTCTTGGTGATTCATATAATGCAACAGTAAGCAGACAGCACTTTCGAGTCAAAAAAACAGCATACCGTGGAACACAAAAATAATACCAGCGGCTCCTGAGAATTCTAGGATATCAGAGAAACCTCCGAATCAGACAATCGAGATTTGGTTTTTCAAAACCGCGTTGAGGCACGAGGGCCAGTCACAAAAAATTCCACCGAGGCCCCAATTGTGCCTAACAGGATGTCATAAATCAGACCCAGGCCTCTCTTGAAGCCAAGCCTAATACGCCTAAGCCCCAGTCACTACAGAACAGTTTTCAACATTAAACAAAAGAAACAAATTGAAAAGATCCAAGGACGATTAGTCGAGGATTATTTAATGGGGCAGCAACAGTTATCAAGAAAGTAAATGGGGCAAAAGCTTTTGTTGATCGCATGACTATCAACGATAGTAAACATACGTCATTCCAACGCTCATCGTAATGACTTCCCCATCCTATCACCAGCAACGCAAGAGAGACTAAAATTCCTTACAGACATTTTAACATCTCTGGTATTCATGCATTCACAGAATGGCACGGAAACTACCTTTCCATGCACCTAAATGACACTAAAAAGACTGGTGACCAGCTAATAATTGCTATGCATAACTCCATATTATGTATCTAACCCACATATTAGACTATCATGTTTTAATCATTTATTGTGTATGTATTTTTTAATAACTATTGAATAGCTTAAGTGGTCATATTCATGCTTGGTATGTGTGCGTTTGAATTTTCATGCTTGAAACGTTTCTCACAGTCAATTCTTGGTGCAAAGTATTAGCCTCAGATATACTCGTGATAGACACATTCATGTCCAAATCAATACTGTCCCAGAGCACGGGGGGAAAAACACGCAGTAGAGTCATGTGAATGCTGACGATAACAGTTGATTTATGATGGGAAAGGAGAAAAATGCTGCAAACCACGAACGCTTACAATGAGTCAAAACACCATTTGGGGGGTGGTAACGAGCCTGGTTTAAAATACTCAGGACCCACAAACTGCGCTTTTTGGATCTTTGCTTTGGCCTTTTTGCGGGTATGATTTGTGTGTCACTTTTCGCCAGTGGCTTTTAGCTTTTCACTCAGTCATCGCTTTTCGTGTTCTTTGAGCGTGCTCTGGCTTACATGTCAGCTCCTCCAAAACCATGATGAGAAACGCCACCTGGTCTCATCAAACCTTACATCTATTTCTATTTCTTTAGTTTGTTTAATTTTCCATTGAGAGNCTTATTCTTCCCTTTTCTCACTTCTTACCACTTTATCTTATTTTACTAGAAAGGGAGATACTAACTCACAATTATTAATTGTGGCAAATTCAAATTTAATTAAAACATTAAAGTTTAATAAACTTATTATACCTAACTGATTTTATTACCTATCAATAAATTCTATTCAGACTTATACTTACTCATTATTTTATTGCGTTTTACCCCTTTTCCTGTGGTTATACACTTAGCCATTATTGTTTTATTTTTATTTCCTTCGTTATTTAATTTCCTTTTTTACTTACTTTGCCCATTTATTACTTTTAATTTAACTTTACTTACCATTCTCTTTCCTCTGTATACCCTAGCTTGGGAACGACACACCTGAGCCCAAAATAGGAGACAGTGTTATCCCTCACTACGAGTTCAAATAAATTAAAAAGACAACGTTCTTTCCCTCAAATTTTATTTTGTTTGATTAGTTGTGCAGCAACTAAGAACAACAACACTCTACTCATAGTTGGGCATAACAGCAACAGAGCCTTCTAGTGGACACGATCCACTCAGTTTACCGAGTAAACTCCTGAGTTCTCCTTCCCCTTTTCTCCTGTCACCTCCTGCTTTCTTCCCTCTTTACTCTTCACATGCGTAGGGACATGTAAGAACCATCAATCAATTCTAAGTGAATGAAATACACAATCTTGTGAAAAAAGACGAATCATCCTTATGAATTTGATTGTAATCAACCCCTCCTTGTTCTTCCTAACCTCCCTACATTTGGAAACGCAATCCAAATTTCAGAATCTCATCCAACGCTGAGATCAATTTAATAGAAATGTGTTGAACAACTGTCGCCTTCGCAGCCACCCTGGTGAGCGGCCCAACTGTAAGGTATACGGTGTCAATCCTGTCAGACTAAGAAAAAAGATATCAACATTATTATTGCATTCTTTTTTCTAAAACAGAGATTTAATAATATTGTTTAACTTCTTAATAACCACATTCAATTGAAAAAAAAAATTCTCAACCAAAAAGGAATTTTTTTTTTTTACTGAATTGTTTTTACCTTTTTCTCTCTTTTCCTATTCCTCGTTAGAAGTGACAAAGTCTTTGCATCCCTAATCTACTTAGACACCTGAGACCAACACAATCATCACCACACTTCACTAGTGGGTCACAGTCACTGATACCACACTTAGTTGTCCCACAACACATAGGCTTCTACTCTACACAGATCTGTGTCAGTCTCTCTTCTCCCGGCGTGCCAAAATGCCGCAGACTGCAAACCCCATTGTCTATGGGGAAGATGTGAATACTTGGCTGAGAGGCATGACAGACAGCCTCACCACCAAGACATTTGAACTGTTATTATTTTTAATAATAATCCTAATCCTGAGAAGATTTCTGACACAAGATTCAAGCCAGAACAAAAACCACGAGGAGCTAGTCAAAATCACCAGCTCCCTAAGCTACGCCTTCACAACCCAGCTGAAAATAAGCGACAAGCACATCACCCACCTTCAAAAGGAGCTGACACGTGCTCAACGATGCATAGACAAGCTGAAAGTGAAAGTTCAAGATCAACTCAAAACAACCAACGAGAGGGAGCAGGAAACAACGGAACAAATTATGAAACTCCAAGCAGCCCTGGCAGCAGCACAGCTCGACCAACAACATTAAAAGGCTGTCCAGAAAGACCTGGTAAACAGACACCAGTATGCCGAACAGCTACTAGAGAAAGACAAGAATCACATCAGAGACAAGAATGATGAAATTAGTACCCTGAAAGACCACCTTGAAAGGTATAGAACTGAAATGAACAATCTGACCCAACAACTAGACGATACAACGATGAGCTCTACATGGTCAGAAAAGACCTCAAAGATGCTTATGAGCTGAAACAAGAGCCAAGAAAAGAGAAGCATCTATCAGCCTCACCACTGCTGAGCAGAGCAAAGTCCCATATCCAAGAACTGGCATATGAAAGGCGCGAAGGGCCACAACCCAAAACCACACCTGCCTTCGCCACACAAGCCTTTCCTGCCAACGAAAGAATACCTCCCATCCAAGCAGACCTTGGAGCTGCACATGGGATGACCATCAAAGACCTCAACAAGCTGTCTAAAAACATCAGCAGTTTCAACCCAAACTCTGCAGAGGGCCACGACATCCAGGCCTACCTGCAAGATATCGAGTTTTATCTGGAAATGAGACCTCATGTGACTGACAAAGACAGGTAATACCTCCTTAGAGCCACATCCAGTCCTGAGGTACGAAACTTCCTAGATCGACAGACCAGTCAAACAAAGTCAAGCTACCAGCTACTTCGTGAGGTCCTTATTAAAGAGTTTACAGACCCTGAGTCTGAACTTGGACTGTTAACTGCTTTGGAGATCAAGCAAGGTCGACAAGAGGTTCCACAAGCTTACGACAACCGACTCCGACAAGCCTACTTTGGTGCACACAACGAACCTGACCTTGAAGAGGATGTGAACTTCAAAAGCCTCTTCCTAAGAAACCTGCACCCTGGAGTCAGCAACCATCTAGGCGTCATGGCCTGTCCGCGCTCCATGACATCCAACAGTTACGTGACCTAACACAGAAGGCTTACAACAAGCAGAAGATGGCCTCAAAGAAAAGTAACAAAACATCCACACTCTTGAACTCTATCACCAAAGACTCAAGCCTTGCACTGGACGACACCCAGTGGCATCACGACACCAGAGTCTTCCATCAAGAGCACAGAGAACGTGACCCCCATGTCCACGACAGCTTTCAGCCCAGCCGCTGCAAAAATCCATGGGAACAGCCACGCTTCTCAAGAAACCCAAAAGATAGGAACAACTGGAAACCTAACCAGACATCCAAAGGTAAACGCCTGACTCATCCAAGAGCAACTCGTGTGAGTAAGCGACAGCAAAACCCACCTCAGCACCACTCAGACATGCACAGTGCTGAGTAGGCAGAAGAGCAAGACAGCTTATCCTCAAACGACATGGAACAAGTCATGAGACAAATTAAAGAGTTCCTTCAAGAAAAGCTGAACATGGATGACCACAAAGTTGAGTCATGCTCGCTGTGACCAGCGACAGAACGGAAGGCCGGTGATCACCTGGTACACCACATCATGAGATGACACGCACTGTAAAAAAAACCACCAACACGAGCAAGTCTTCACGGCCAACTGTTGAGGAAACTCTGAGGTACCAAAGAACATCACCTCAGTCACCCATCGCTCAATAACAAACTGTCAAATCAACTCCAAGAACCACATTCCTGTCTGTGCAACAGCAACCACCCAAGCACAGAAGGTCAGAAAGTCTGCAACAACCAGAAGGCATCACAAGGGAAACGCAACATAGGAGACAAAGTTTGCACCCCAGCTCCACACAGCCATGCCAAACTAGCTCCGACTGTCTGCTAAAGAACTTCCTGCCTTGCTGGACTGACCCCCATTAGATCATGGACACGCCCTCATCCAAGCCAAGGATGCAGAGAGCCCGTCTTCACTGACATACAAGAAAAGGGGGGAGACAACACAGACTGAAACAGATCTGACCACACATACACTACACCATTAACACACACACAACATTACCTACACCCAGAGGTAACCACATCTACTGATAACACATTCAACTAACATTTTCTTCCCACAAGTAGAATATCCAAATTTTAGCGTAACATAAAGTTACATATGCCCACCACGAAGAAATATGCAGCCATCCTCACAACAGGTAGAACACCTGACACTAATTTAAGGTACATGACACACTAGCTGCACACGACATCCTAGCTCAACAGTAGTTGTAAGCCATGCTAGGAAAATCCACAGCAGCTTAGGTTTGTTTGTTCTTCTTTTACCTATCCTGATTCCTTCCTCTCTTTCCTTAGTAGGTGAAACACCTAGACACCCTGCAAGGGTCAAAGGTTTGATATTAGGATTGACTCACCACACCTAAGATCCGCCAGTAATTCTAAAGCTGAATGGAAGCAAGAAAGCTCCATGCACGATAGGTCAATTAATTTAATTGCAAATTATGTTACTAGAAAATTAACAGTAAACGTTTTAAATTAAGACAACCTAAAAGAACCAAACAAAGTTAACCACAAAATTTGATTGACGAATCAACATACGGAACCAAATTAGAACAATTTCCAGATTGAATTAAAACATATTTCAATTTACTAAACTATTTTGACTAATTGAACTTTACCACCTGTACCTAAATAACCTGTTGCCTGCACCAGTACAGTAACTGTCATGGAGGTGTCTTGTTGTTTGCTGTGGTTGTCTGCTTCTTCTGCCTTTGTTTCTCCAGCGCTCGCCGATGTCTTCAACTCAACACATCGCCGATCGAAGGGGGGTATGTAGGATATCAGACCGAATCAGACAATCTAAGATTTGGTCAAAACCGAGTTGAGGCACGAGGAGTCACAAAAATTCCACAGCGGCCAGAAACAGGATGTCTAAATAAGACCCCAGCTTCGAAGCCACAGCAAGCCTAAACCTAAGCCCCTGTCACAGAACAGTTTTCAACATTAACACAAAAGAACACATTGACAAGTCCAAGGAGATTGTAAAATTTTGGGGCAAGTTATCAAGAATAATGGTCAAAAGAGATGACCGCATGACTATCACACGATAGTAACTACAGTCACAAGCTCCTCGTAAATTGACTTTCCCCACTTTACGACAAGGAACAGAGAGACTAACATTCCTTACAGACATTTTAATCTCTGGTCTTCATACATTTTCACAGATTGGCACGGAAACTGCCTTTCCATGCACCTAATGACACTAAAAGGACCTGAGCAACTAATAATTTCTATGCATAAAACCATATCATGTATCTAACACATGTTTAACCATCATGTCTTAATCATTTATTGTGTATGTATTGTTAATAACTATTGAATAGCTTAAGGGGTCATATTCATGCTTGGTATGTGTGAGTTTGAATTTTCATGCTTGAAACGTTTCTCCCAGTCAATTCTTGGTTAAATGTATCATATCCTCGTGATAGAAAGCATGTCCAAAATCATACTCTACCAGAGCAGGAAAAACGCAGATCATGTGAATGATGAGATAACAGTCGATTTATGAATGGGAAGGAGAAACATCGCAACACCCCGAGCTAAGACAGTGTCTAATTGGTCAAAACACCATTTGGGTGTGTTAAACAGCCTGGTTTAAATACTCAGGACCCCATCAAAAACTGCGCTTTTTCGTCTTTTGCCTTCCTTTGCGGGTTGACTTTTTGTGTCTAGCTTGTAGCCATGCGGCTTTTAGCTTTTCACTCCTAGTCATGCTTCTTTAGCTTTTTGAGCGTGCTCTGGCTTACACACCATCTCCTCCAAAACCATGAGAAGAAACGCCACTTGGTCTCATCAAACTTTACATCTATTTCTATTTTTTTAGTTTGTTTTATTTTCCGTTGAGATTTTCGTGTTCTGAGTTAAGCCTAACGCCTCATCTTCCAGAAGAGTGCTGTCTACCCTTCCACTGCAGACCACAGCTCCGCGTCGCCAGCAAACGCCCAACCACTGGCTTCCCAAGACCGAACTTCCAGCCAATCAGAAAAGCGGGAAACCCCGTTCAGCAACCAGACAAGAAAGGGAACCCCACATCACAGGAAAGCAAGTACCTCCAGATTTCTAAATTGAACTGGTGCAGTTAATCTAAATTTAACCTCATTGAGGAACTCAATTCGAGGGTTAATTAAGTGATTGATGGTTTTTCAGATCTATACAATGGCACATATTGTTGTAAACTTGGGATTTCACATTTTCATTTTCTTTAAATTTTCTCACTTTCTCTCTTTCTGCAAACTTGTGTGAATGCGTGTGTTCATGTGTTAGATTAGTTTATATGTCTTAGATTTATCCAATAAAGCCTTATTTATATGGAAAAGAGAAGTATCTTGTGTTTTGTGCTCACAAGTTAATGTCTTAAACTGACGATCTTGTTACTATACTAATTAATAGTGTTTTCACTATATTTTGGATATAGATATCCATTGCAGAACTGCTGTCATACGGCTCGTTCACTGAATCGCAGACCGTCTCAGTGATCCGCCGTAAAACAGTGATTCTGTCCTAATTCCCTTGCATATTAATGGTGGAGTTCCCTTTAAAATCTTAAATGATTCCCTTTGAGCTAAATTGACCTGTTTCCCTTACAATATATTGAGGTCTAATGAAATGAAACAATTTATATGATTTACAACATTATTACCTGTAATCCAGAGCCTCAGGCAAACGGGGAAAATTACGATGTTTCAGAACAGAATGTTCAAAGAAAGGGTTCAATTCACTAGTGTTTACTAATCACGCAAGTATAAGTTTCAAATATATACACATATTAAAGCACCAAATAATGATGTGAAACGTGGATGTTTTACATGCCTAAAGCATATAAAGTGAATGGACTGGTGTTCATCAGCTATCTTTTTTACAAAAACAATGAGAAACCATAAGAACTTTCATTTGCAAGTCTGGGGGAAGTCGTGGCCTAATGGTTCGAGAGTCAGACTCGTAACCCAAAGGTTGCGGGTTCGAGTCTCGTACCGGCAGGGATTGTAGGTGGGGGGAGTGAATGTACAGCGCTCTCTCCCCACCTTCAATACCACGACTGAGGTAAGACCCTTAAGCAAGGCACCGAACCCCCAACTGCCCCCTGGGCGCCGCAGCAAAAAATGGCTGCCCACTGCTCATGGTGTGTGAGGTGCGCACGCACAACACACACAACACTTTGGATGGGGCACCATACTTGGCCACATGTCACATCACTTCACTCACATGGGACCCTTCTTCAAGTGCTCGGTTCACGTATGCGCATATCAGCAGCTCATCGATCTTCGGTCCGAGTCTAACCGTTTCCTCAGTTCAGTAACTGGAGCACTGAATCAGTTCATTCATCATAGGATCAGATACACTGCTATTTTGGCTCATTTTGAGTCGACTGACTGAAAGTGAGTTTTGTTCGAGTAACTTGTAGAACTGTGCTGCTCGAGCCGTGAACTGTTTCAGAGAATTCAGTCTCTGAAGAAGCCCCATCCTTCCCGAATGAGGTTTCGGAAGCACTTACACATATGAACAACCTTTAGGTGCATATGGAAGAATGGAGGTGATTTAACCCTCTTGGAATGGCAGAAGTCTGCCGGGGGAAACACGGGCTCTGAGGCTATACCGTGGACTTTACACATATGGGATCCACTCAGGTCTCTACATATGGAGCCCAGCCCTCTACCGGTTTCTCACGGATTCAACGAGTGAGGGCCTGGCACCAAGGGGACGGAGGAGCTCGACAGGGTCTACCATACGGACACTCTGGAGCGGTTTAGCAAGCTGACACTAAACCGGGGCCTCTCAGTGCCTCTACCCGTTTGAGGTGAGAACACAGGAGGATACCGGCTCCACACGAAGGCTATAGATCTAGCGAATGTGTTCGGGGTCGCCCAGCCCGCAGCCCCACAAATATCTGTCAGCGAGGCGCCACAAGCCAACGCCCAGGATGATGCAACACTTCTAGTAGAGTGAGCACGCAACCTGAGCGGCAGGCACACCCTGGCTGAGAAGCCATGTGTGGTGGCATCCAATATTAGTGGGCCATACGATGTTAGAGGGAGGCAGTTACCTTAGCCGTCCTCTAACAGAGAAAGAGAGTTGAGGTCCTAAGGATTTGGGTACGGTCTATGTACCCATCTCAAGCTTGGACGGGACAAAAGCAAAGATAGGGATGGGTCTGCTTCCTCTGAGGGGAAGCGCTGGAAGGTTCACTACCGAATCACTGAAGGGGGTAGTAGTAACCTTGGGCCGTAGTACAGGCCGGGGGCCTCAAGGGCCTCAGGATTGCCTGGGAGTCAGCCGGCCCAAACTCTTGGCACGAATCGTTGAACGAAAATGCGTGCAGGTCCCCTACCCTCTGAATGGAGGCCAATGCAATCAGGAACAGAGTCTTCATTGAAAGAAACTTTAGCTCAACCACCTGCAAAGGCTCAAATGGGCCCCGCTGTAGTGCTTTGAGCACTAGAGACAGGTCCCAAGAAGGTATAGAGAGGGGCCGGGGAGGATTTAACCTTCTCACCCCCCCTAAGGAACCTGATGACCAGATAATGCTTCCCTAATGACTTCCCTTCCACGGGGTCATGGTTAGCAGCAATCGCAGCGACATCGACTTTAGGGTGGAGGGCTTGGAGGGAAGACAGCCTTCACTCCAAAAAAGGCAGCACCGACGCATCGGGCATCTCACCCCGGCGGTCATCTCAGGTCCGCTCGACTGAAGGACATCACTCGACGAACAGGTTCCACTTCAAAGCATAAGTGCCGCGACGGTGATCTTGTCGAAGTGATGGGGTATATACGTTCTTGGGGTAGGCACAACTAGACAGCCACAGGGTGCCCCGTCTTGGTCAGTAGATCTTCCTCAAGGAATCTGACAGGGGGGGCTGGTACATAAGGGCGCATTAGTGCAGGAACTAGGTCGAGGGGGCCAGTAGGGCGCCACAAGAAAACCTGCCTCATCGTCATCCCCGATGTGCACATGTCTGTGCGAGAAGGGCTCAGTGGGGGAAAGCATACTTGCACAGGCTTCGCGGCCAGCTGTGTGCCAGTGCATCCGTACCGAGTGTTCCTTCGGTCAGGGAGTAAAACAATGTGCCAGTGAGCCACCGGTCCTCTTGGACTGCGAAGGAAAAAGGTCTACCTGATGGTCCGAAACGTCTCCAATAATAAGCTGGACACGTCTGGGGATGGAGGTCTCCACCGTTCTACGGGGAGCAAGCTGTGCCAGGCTGTAGGCCTGGGACGTTTGAGCAGACCCGGAATGTGAATGGCATGAAGCAACCTCAGATCCTTCTGACTCCAGAGGAGGAGGTGGCAGGCGAGTTGCAACATGCGGCGGTAGCGTAGACCACCTTGTCGGTTGATGGACGCAGGGGGCCGCCCTTGGCGACGAGCAGGCTGGGGTGCTGCGGCCGCTGGACGGGTGGAGGCAGCAGCTGCCCACCGGGGCAGGACATGTCAGATCACCTCAGTCTGCAGAAACTAGCACTGAAACTAGATGAGTTTTGAAAATGAAAACAAGGTTGATTGCTGTTTTTACGAGGGGGAAGTCGGTAATCACCAGCACACACTATCAATATATACAGTGGTGTGAAAGTGTTGGCCCCCTTCATGATTTCTTATTTTTTTGCATGTTTGTCACACTTAATGTTTCAGATCATCAAACTAATTTAAATATTAGTCAAAGATAAAACAAGTAAACACAACATGCAGTTTTTAAATGAAGGTTTTTTTATTATTAAGGGAAAACAAAATCCAAAACTACATGGACCTGTGTGAAAAAGTGTTTGCCCCCTGTTAAAACTGTGGTTTATCACACCTGAGTTCAATTTCTCTAGCAACACCCAGGCCTGATTACTGCCACACCTTTTCACAATCAAGAAATCTCTTAAATAGCACCTGCCTGACAAAGTGAAGTAGACCAAAGATCCTCAAAAGCTAGACATCATGCCGAGACCAAAGAAATTCAGAAACAAATGAGAAAGAAAAGTAATTGAGATCTATCAGTCTGGAAAAGGTTATAAAGCCATTTCTAAAGCTTTGGGACTCCAGCGAACCACAGTGAGAGCCATTATTCACAAATGGCAAAAACATGGAACAGTGGAGAACCTTCAAAGGAGTGGCCGGCCGACCAAAATTACACCAAGAGCACAACGACGACTCATCCAAGAGGTCACAAAAGAACCCACAACAACATCCAAAGAACTGCAGGCCTCACTGGCCTCAATTAAGGTCAGTGTTCATGAATAAACAATAAGAAAGAGACTGGGCAAAAAATGGTCTGCATGGCAGAGTTCCAAGACAAAAAACCGCTGCTGAGCAAAAAGAACAAAGGATCGTCTCAGTTTTGCCAGAAAACATCATGATCATCCCCCAAGACTTTTGGGAAAATACTCTATGGACTGACGAGACAAAAGTTAAACTTTTTGGAAGGCGTGTGTCCCATTACGTCTGGCGTAAAAAACTGCATTTCAGAAAAAGAACATCATAAAAACAGTAAAATATGGTGGTGGTAGTGAGATGGTCTGAGGCTGTTTCGCTGCTTCAGGACCTGGAAGACATGCTGTGATAAATGAAACCATGAATTCTGCCGTTTACCAAAAAATCATGAAGGAGAATGTCCGGCCAACTGTTCGTGACCTCAAGCTGAAGCGAAATTGGGTTCTGCAGCAGGACAATGATCCAAAACACACTAGCAAGTCCACCTCTGAACGGCTGAAGAAAAACAAAATGAAGACTTTGGAGTGGCCTAGACAAAGTCCTGACCTGAATCCTATTGAGATGCTGTGGCATGACCTTAAAAAGGCGGTTCATGCTCGAAAACCCTCCAATGTGGCTGAATTACAACAATTCTGCATAGATGAGTGGACCAAAATTCCGCCACAGCGCTGTAACAGACTCATTGCAAGGTATCGCAAACGCTTGATTGCAGTTGTAGCTGCTAAGGGTGGCCCAACCAGTTAATAGGTTTAGGGGGCAAACACTTTTTCACACAGGGCCATGTAGTTTTGGATTTTGTTTTCCCTTAATAATAAAAACCTTCATTTAAAAACTGCATCTTGTGTTTTCTTTTACTAATATTTAAATTTGTTTCATGATCTGAAACATTAAAGTGTGACAAACATGCAAAAAATAAGAAATCAGGAAGGGGGCCAACACTTTTTCACACCAATGTATGTACAGTATATAGTCTAGCAACACCTCAGCAACTGCATAGCAAGAGCCTAGCAACCACCCAGAATATCCTAGCAACACTTTAGCAAACAACTAGATAATCTAACTAACCTGGAACATAAAACTATTTACGTTTTTTAAACAAGACTTTAAAACAAGCCACCATAAATTTGTTTTTCAATCTAGTTATTACAGTTTTCTTAAATGCTTATACACAATTCAAATACACAGATGACTTTCATGCTCAGTGCACACTTGTAAGATGAATAACACTGTAACAAAAAAAACTCTTATTAGGATTCAGGAATGATTTTGCAGCTCAATGTCTATTACAGTATACAACATAAATTAAATTACAAATACAGATGTATAAATACAGCAATCAATTCATTTTACTACTGTAAAAAAAAACTTCAAATACGAATGAATTATATACTGTATGAACTTGGTAACTTGGCACAGTTTACTGAAAGCCATGTTTTCTTGCGATTATTTTATGTTACACTGTCATCACCGATGCTGAAAAGTAGCACATGAAACACTGCTTACATTTATATTTTATTCTGTAGTAATTCTGGGGTGGAACAACTTTTTCTTAGGGTAGATCCGCCCCTGCCAAGGAGCACAGTTTCAAGTAAAAATCTTTACTATTCTACTGAAGAAAAAGTGTCACTTACATTTTGGATGGACTGCGGGTGAGTAAAACAGCTAATTTTAATATGATAAATATTTTACCAAGTAAAATATCATAAAATGTTTGGATCTCAGGGTGAAATCTGGACAGCATTTTTTAATTTTATTTGACCCATTAGCCACCAGCAGACCAGGTTCTTCTAAATGCTCAGTGTAACTGTATGCTGGTGAGATGTTGAACTCTACAGTACCTCTGTATGGACCAGGTGAAGGTGAGAGGAAACTTCTCGTCTGTGTTACTGAGCATTTTAATGAGGTTCTCCTTGCTCGGGGGGCTGATGGTCCAAAGTGAGTTGGAACTTCCTTCTAGTTTGGCTATTGTCAAATCCTCATAAACATAAGATTCCAGGAACTGCATGGCATTCTGTAGGAGACACAAGCATCTTTAGCTCTATTTAGAAACAATCTGGAATGCACAATTTATCATCATCATTGTTATCAGACATATAAAGTGGGTCTGTGTGTATATATATATATATATATATAAAAGTAGTATTTCAAAAGTAGTGTTAATTCCTAAATAAACCCTAATTATTTTACAAAATGTGTTAAATTGGCAGGCAAATAATGCCACAATATCCAAATAGTCCTAAAACAAGTTCCATTTTATCTATGCAAAATTTCATTTCTTACTTTTTATTTTGATTATGCAATGAAATGTGATAATAGAAGTCTATTGGTCATTATTAATCAGCTATCTGAAATCATTTCTATATATCGGTAAATTACTAGAAAACATGTTCATGTCAAAGTACAAAGGAGCTGCTGTGATTTGAACAGACGCTTAGTTCCTTACTGCATCAGAGCTGTATATTTGTGAAAACTTGACAAACTCCGCAGGAGACACATTTTTCAGATGGTTCTGCTGGGCACTCATCGTGAAGATCGGCTGAAAACAATACAACAAACAAGAACAGAAAAAAGAGAGCCATGTTAATTATCAAATGGTAGGCAACTTGAGATGTGCACGCTTCCCATAGGATAGACAAAAATATCAGATCTCTTAGACAGCACTGAACAAATAGAGACATTTATTTATGTCTCCTGCTTCTCAGATGTTTCTCCTGAGAAAAGACCCTCGTAATCTCACATGTTTCCTCTAGAGTTTCAGAAGAGATCTCAACAATGTCTCAATCTGTGCTCTGTTTTGCCTAGATACTAAAGTCTGAAATCGAAAGTCAGTGATCCAGTGATGTTATTGTAACTAAAACTAAAACTATATAAAAAATAATTGCTGGTAATTGAAATAAAGCTGAAATAATATAAAATATTAATATTAGATACAAATTGAATGAAATAAAAAGGTAAAAGTTACTGTCTAAACTAACTAAAATGAAATAAAATATTAAAGATAAACAGAAAAAGCCAAATAAAACGGGCCCATAACATAATACTAAACTAAAAATCGTCAATTAAAAAAAAAAAGTATAATAATGAATCAAATCAAATAAAAATAATAAATAGAAAAAACAATAAGTAATAAAATAATTACTAATATAAACATAATATAAAATGCATAATATAAAATGACTAAAATTTAAACTAAAATAAAATATGTATACAAATCAATAGCAAATAAAAATGACAAAAACATAACAAAATAACTAAAATTGTAACTAAAATAAAAAATTAACAATTCAATAAACTAATAAAAATGACACCACAAAAAAATAACCAATTACTTAAAACAAACTAAAAGTAAAATGAAAACTGAGAACTTAAAAAAAATCAAAGCTTATTAAAAATATTATATTAAACAGTATATGAATAATATGAAGCAAAAATATTCTCCAGTCATTTAGAAGTTATGATCTTACTGGATGACTCGTTTGCGTATATTTTGATTTCTGCAAATGTCTTTTTAGGAGAAACACCTGAGACAGAGTAGAAAGCAATAAAATGTTTCTTGGTTTCTATTGAAAGTAGGAACTGGCAGACATCTGAAATGAGCATGCAGATGAGCAGAACAGTGCTGTGCACCTGAAGTCCTCCCAGCGTGAGCGTGACGGACACGTCCAGCGGAGTGTTGACCACTCCTGCCACAGATTTGATCAGAGACATGAAGAGCAGCGGGAACCAAACGATGCAGATCAGGAGCATCACGATCATCCCGCCCATTCCATACTTCACAACCTTCTTCTTCTTCTGCCCGCGCGGCTGAGGGTAACGCTGCCACACGACACACACACAGATGCTCAGGATGCTGCCTTAGGAGGAAACTGCCTGCTATTTCTCGCTTTCTTACCTTCTCGGACTCCCTCCAGCATTTGAGGATGAAGATGTGAGCGTAGATGTCCTCCACACAGATCCAGCTAGACAAGCTGAGCGTCGTGTCCGTCCAAACCCAGTCCATCACCGCCCGCAACTCCGTCAGGAACGGGATCAGACGGAACCTGGGACACACAACGCACACTAAGCAGGCGCATCTGTTATGTATAGAAAACAACTGGCTTGCTTTAACTTCCTTTTAAAAATTCTGTCATTAATTACTCACCCTCATGTTGTTCCAAACCCGTAAGACCTCCGTTCATCTTCGGAACACAAATTAAGATATTTTTAATGGAATCTGAGAGCACTCTGACTCTGCATAGACAGCAATGATATTACCACGATCAATGCACAGAACCGTAGCAAGGAGATCGGTAAAATAGTCCACGTGACATCAGGGGTTCAACCGTAATTTTACGAAGCTACGAGAATACTTTTTGTGTGCAAAGAAAACAATAACAACATAATTTTTTCAGCAATTCTTCTCCCCGAGTTACCGTCTTCCGCGAACGTAATCAACGTAATCAGTGTTCAGCATGCACGCTTTCTACTAAACGTAAACAATGCTGATTCAAAGACAAAGCTTCGGAAAATTACGGTTGAACCCCTGATGTCACATGGATTATTTTACCGATCTCCTTGCTACGTTTCTGCCGTGTTGATCGGGTGGTATCCTGAGGTTTCTTAATGTAGGGTCAGAGAGCTCTCAGATTCCATCAGAAATATGAACGAAGGTCTTACGGGTTTGGAACGACATGAACGGTGAGTAATTAATGACAGAAATGTCATTTTTGGGTGAACTAACCCTTTAATTATGGGCATTGGTCGCTATTTTTTTTTTCATTCCACAATAACAAACACTAAATTACATGCAACATCACCCTATAAAAACTGCTGTTGAACATGTTTCTCACCCCTGGAAGAGGAAGAGGTTGACGTAGCTGTAGCTCTTGGTGAGGAAGTTTCCTAGGATGCGAGTCGGATATCCACAGCGGATCTGATACGCTGACAGGCCGAAGTAAATGCATTTCACAAAGTACCACAGCTGAGCGATATTGTTCTGACTGAAGCGCCTGCACAGAGGAGATCAAACACATGTTAGGGCATCGAGGGCATTTCTTCTTCATGTTCTACCTAACAGGGATTACGGAAGACATCTCTGCATCATTTGTTCTCACAGAAGTTTTTTTCTCTCTTATTACTACAGTTTATTTATTTTTCATATATGTTTATTAGTGTGCAGATATGTTATTTACAAAGTGTGCAGTTTAATATAAATATAAATATACTATGTTAGTTGTAATGGACGATGTATAATTATGAAAGATTAATTGTTAAGACTGAATATAGCCTGTGGGAAAAAAAACTGTTCTTGTGCCTGGCTGTTCTGGTGGTCAGTGCTCTGCAGCGCCAACCAGAAGGCAACAGTTCGAAGATTGAGTGGGCTGGGTGTGAGGGGTCTAAGGTGATTTTTTTAGCCCTATTCCTCACTCTGGAGAGGGGCACAAATAATCCTCTCAGCTGTCCTGACTGTCCGTTGTAGTCTTGATGTTATTGGTAGCTGAACCAAACCAGACAGTTAAGGATGAACACAGGACAGACTCAATTTTCTTTGCCTATAGGCTTAATAATAATAATCATAATAATACAGTAAAAAAAAAAAAATAAAATAATAAAAAAAAAAAAAAAAAAAAAAAAAAAAAAAAAAAAAAAAAAAAAAAAAAACATTGAAAAAAAAAAAAATTTAAAAAATAAAAAAAAATATTAAAAATAAAAAAAAAAAATAAAAAAAAAAATAAAATAAAAACAAAATAAAAAAAAAAAAAAAAAAAAAAAAAAAAAAAAAAAAAAAAATCAAAAAAAAATAAAAAAAAAAAAAATAATAAAATAAAATAACAAAATAAAATAAAATAAAAATAAAATAGCATAATAATAATCATAATGTACAGCGTTTCTTTACCAAAAAAAAAAAGAAAAAAAAACAGGAAGAGATCTGGTAACGTTAGCCTATAACCCGCTGCGCTTAGTCACAGCCAATACAGCATCATCTTTTCAAGATTTTGGCCAAATGTAGGCTACTAAACAAAAGAAAAAATCTATCAACACTTTAAAGACATTCAAGTATTTTTAAGAGATTTAAAAATGTTTGCTGCATTGTTAAAAAACGCTACTTGTATAAGATTGCGTTTTGAGAGTGAAAAAAACACAACATAAGTCGCGTATAGGCTCACGTCGCATTTTATTAGCCCTATTACATTCAGAAATAATGTAGGCTAAAATGCCAGTAGGCTAAAGCAAAATGTCTACAAACATTATAAACACATTTATTAGTTTCTCTCAACAAATCCTCTAAAGTTAAGACTATGCGTTTAGGCTATAAAAACGTCAATCCAAAAACAAATTCATTTAAGGTGAAACTGATGCCTACCTAATATTATTTATTATAGGCTTTGTACTTTCATCAACGTGAAACATCATCCTTCACATCGGCTATATTAGCACAGTGAGGCGCTGGTCACGCTGAGCACAACAGATTGAACAAGGGAATCTGTAATTGGAATGGATTCACATTGTGGAAATCACAAGGCCTTAATTTATTTGAGTCCATTTTACTCTCAGTAAAATGGCATTTTGCTGATGAAAATAAAAATGTTGTTAATAATATGCAAAATTATGTATTTTAATCTATCAAACGTATAAAGGATTAATGAACTTCTAATGTAATATAATGTCAAAACGGTCCTGAATGAATGATTTGAATTCACATGCATCCTGTTTGTCATCGTTCTTTTACCTGTCTGTGATTCCTGGTAGGATGAAAAACATCCAGAAATGGATGCCGAACACCAGGACGACCTGGAAAATCACTTTTCCCATCACTGTCTTGCGGAGGTACAGGGCGCGATCCACCACCATCGTGCCGAACTGGATGAGCACCATGACGAGGAACGGCCCGGGAACTTGGTCTTCTGACAGCGAGGATGTGATATCAGCACCTCCCTGATGTTTCTGTGAGCCAGACAAAACATACATCAACACACAGCCAAGGAGAGTTCGTTTTAAGAGTCCGTTTAGAAGAGAAAAAGGCAGATCTGATACCTAGCTGTCTACTGGCATGCATCATTTTTTAAAATACTTTTAATACTAATTGCAAATACTTTCAAATTTACCCCAAATGCCCAGAAGCCAAAGACAATAATGATGAAATCAACAGTGTCTGCTAGAAACATCAAAACGTAAACATCTGTCACGGCGTTGTACTCAGGGTGGATCAGGTTATAGAAGAACTGACGGATGGGCTGATAGAACTCAACCAATCTGAAGAGAGAAGATAATATAAAGAGACAGGCTAATATAACATATTAAAAACAGGATAAAGAATGAAAGCGTGTGCATCAAGCAGCCAAAACAGTCAGCATGAAATGGCATTCATAACCTATTTTACTAACATAATCTGTTCAATGAGAGAAAAATGACTTTATCCATTATCCAACTGACTGGATCGTTTAAAGTGTAGGGCACTATGAAATCTGTTTAGTTTCCCCCCCAAATTCCATGTTTTTCATTTTTAATTTTTCTGGATTCCGTTTTAATACTTTAATTACATTTAAATAAGCAAAAAGCACGTCTGATCAATTGAATTCATTCAATTTTAGCAATTGAATAATTTATTAAAATGTTAACAATAATAGTGGCATATGTTTTAATTTTCTGGATTCTTTCTTTGTTTTATAGTTTCATGCACATGTATCATCCAAGATGATGATAATCAAATGTATGCATAAAACTTTAACAATGTAATCTTTTAAAATATAATTCTAGTAATTTTGTGGGAAAACAGTATTGCACAACCGAGATTTACTCTTTAAAATTAAAACATGGGCCAAAAAATTGTGTGATAGTCCTTAAAAATTATGTTACTGTAATATACTCTAATATTATTTGTTTCCTGCATCCACATCAAGGAAAATTTGCCTTAGTGGTGGAGAAAGATTATTTTTCTTTGATATACTGTAAATACATTCTTTTTATATAATATTGATAAATATTATCATTCGTTTTTATTTTATAATTTTTTTTAATATATAAAATGTATGATTTATTTATTCTAACAATAACATCGTTTTTCCCAAACGCACTTACTTTTTGATCACATAAACCTTTGCTTTGATGAGCTGCTCTCGGATCTTCTCCATGATCATTTCTTTGCGGCTCTTCTGTGGTACTTCTGGCTCTATGGTGCTGTTTTCCCTTCGAATGCTGTTCCGTGTGCTTGTGCTGCCTGTGAACGCAACCAACCAGCAACCAAACGTCACCACAGTTAAACTCATAGTAATGCTTGACTATAAACTTCCAAGAAAAAACTAGTTATTTCGCTAGTTGTCTAAAATGACGATGCTTGTCCACCGGCTAGATCAAGATGAAACCAGTGCTAGTAAAACCAACGCACGAGTTCGTCTATGCATGTGAATTTGAGATGAAACGATGTTTGGGTCAAGACTTCTCACCGCGTTTGGAGCGCACAGATGAGCGGCGGGACAGGTGAGATCCGCTAGTGCTCTGCCGCCGCAGGTGAGGCCGATGCTCAGGGTAAAGTATTTGCACATGCACCTGGGATGAGTCCACGGACATGCCGAGGTTCACGGACTTGAGCGAGTATGCTGGAGAACTCCTCTTCTCTTCCTCAGGTGGAATCGCCACCGCCATCTTCCCCTCGTCCACAGAATCGTCCTGATGAAGACACTCATCCTTACGGGACGCTTTAGGGTCGTCTTCATCCCAGAGACCGTGACACTGAGCCCGAGAGAGAGAGAGAGCAGGTGCATTAATTCAGGAAAACAAACGCTAAGGTATCACAGGATTGGAAAAGGAAAACGGTGATTCATCCAAGACCCATTTATTGTCTGTTTAATCAAAGTTGTAAAGTAAATAAATGGCACTTTTGGAAACAAGACAAAAATTTCCAATACCATTACATTAAGCAATAAAAATAAATTAAATAATTAAAAACAACCCCCCCACAAAATCAGGGCTTTAAAATGGATTCTGCAGGGCTGCAAAATAATTGCAAACCCCATTAAATAAATCTAAAATGCTCGTATAATATTTAACAACCAACACTTTCTGAAGGCTTGTTGGGTTGCGTTTTAAAATCACACAAATCTTTACAAACAGTGTTTATTATTTCATAAAATCAACACTTCAGCATGAATTCACTTTTTAACTGGCGGTGCAATATCACAAAAACGGCAAAATCTGTAACGGCAAAAGATACATAAATGTTCTAATTATAATTTTCTAAACGATTTTTAATATACAAAAATAATATAATATATATAAGATTATTATATTAGGAATGTTTTATATAATATTTATATTTTTATATAATTTATATTTTTAACTATATTTTAAATAATGTGCACTGATGAATCTTTCACAGTAAGAAACATTTAGTAACTGTAGAAGTAAATAAAGTACATTTGAATTCTTTTCCTACACACTCATTTTTGAACAGGTAAACCTTTGCTTTTGCATTTAAGAATTACATTTGATTTGATGTATTTAGTTACTAAATGTTCCTTATTGTCAAAGATGTCAGTGCAAAATGTTATGATTGTAAAATGTATAATTTTCTCCTCTCCAGGTTTCAGAGAGGTCTCGATTCTGCAGATGTATCCTGGTGAAAAGTGCGATGTCATGCTGAAGCTCTTTACTTGTGTTTGATTTTCTCAAATAATCTGAAACCTGGAGAGAGGAGGAGAGAAACCTCAAACGCTAGGAATTGATTTTAAAAATCCATTTTATGGTTTTCAAAGCTCTCAACAGTCTAGTGGCTTCGTTTAGATTTCTTAATGTCTGGTGAATTATGTTTCCAGCTGGATCTTGGCTCTGATCTCTCATCTAAGTCGCTAAACATCTAAAAACTGAAGTAGAAAACAGCCAGTATTTATTCTGAACAAGATTTTGGAATGCAAAATCCATTCGTGTGCAAACCTTAAAGCTCAAATAAACATGCAAACATATAGTATTTAAATATAATGACAAAATATACTTATTTAGGTTTTTAATTTCTATGTATTCTGCATTTGCTAACTCTCACAGCTAACAGGGAACGTTCTCTCAAAAGTTATGAGCAACCATAGGCGGAGGGCCACGGGGTCTTATGGCAAAAATGCCACTAAATTGGACAAAAATGCTCCTGCACAAACAAATTAAATATATTGCTTCTGTTGCTAACAAAGAGGAAATAAATAGAAAGTGTCGATTCGATCACGGCATTAGATTAAGATCTGCTCATGTTGCACCGTAGTTCATTACGTTTTTACAGTTTTGCGCATTATAACCAATCACACACGATTCCGTTGAGCTTAGGAATGCAATGGCCAATCAGAGGCGTTCAGATGAGTCATCATTTGTTCAAAGTTATCTAGTTTTTATGTTTTAGTTGGACATTCGTGGGTTATTTCCCATTTCAGAATATTCAGAGAACATTCAAACCTTCAAATGTAACGTTCCCAAAATTATAAAATAGAATGTTCATTTAAACGCTGTGGCATAACTAAGAAAAAAAAAAAACGTTTGAAAACATTTAATCAACTGGACGTTTTGAACATTCGGAGAACTTTTCTAAATGATGTTTTCATAACTTTATGGGAACATTAGCAAACCTTTCTTAGATTGTATTTTTGTCAGCTGGGCTAGACACAATCATTTTTTTACAAATACTTTTGATTATGCTTCAAAGTTGCTTTACCGACAAGCTTTATTAGTGCTACTAGATTCGCCACAACAATCATCACTATGATGTGGCAAATGAGAGTATGTACCTTTAGTATGGATCGGTGGAAAAACAGCACCAGCAGCTGAACCAGGTCATAGTGCACGTATCCTTCTTTCCTTTCTATGCCGATGATGTTGGGCGGATGGTATGGCTTCACCTTGGTGACATTCAGGTTCTGGTTGAATGGGAAAAAACTGAACTGGAAGAAGTATTTGACGACGATTGTGACCTGGAGAAGAAAAAAAAACACATTTACAAATTATTTATACCTATATTTAATGTAATAGTTCACCCAAAAATAAAAATTTGCTGAAAAATCTCCTCACCCTCAGGCCATTCAAGATATAGATGAGTTTGTTTCTTCATCAGATTTGGAGACATTTATCATTACATCATTTGCTCACCAATGGATCCTCTGCAGTGAATGGGTGCCGTCAGAATGAGAGTCCAAACAGCTGATAAAAACGTCACAATAATCCACACCACACCACTCCAGTCCATCAGTTAACATCTTGTGAAGGGATCACTGCGGTGTTTTAACTGCACTTCTGGCCAAAAGTCCTAATCCATAATAATGCTTCCTTCCCAATAGTCCATCCCCTGTTGCTTCTCACATCAAAATCCACCTACATTTGTTTTAAACTGTTCTGGCTTGTAGATGGTGCTTGATTTGTGCAGATTTCTCTCCTGATTCAGACAAGGTGACTTTTTGAGTATTATGAATAGAGGATTTAACTGTTTAAAGTTAAAAAACGTCTTGATGGATTTGTTTCTTACAAACATGCAGCTTTTGTCTTCTTCAGATGTTAACTGATGCACTGGAGTGGTGTGGATTATTGTGATGTTTTTATCAGCTGTTTGGACTCTCATTCTGACGGCACCCATTCACTGCAGAGCATCCATTGGTGAATGCAAGTGACATAATGCTACATTTCTCCAAATCTGATGAAGAAACAAAATCACTACATCGTGGATGGCCTGAGGGTGTATAACTTGAATGTATAACTGGGTCTGCACAGAATCTGTGCCATTCACTCAAAACAAACCCTGACCTCGGTGTACACGATGGCCGTCATCCAGAAACGCTTGCTGGGCCGAGGAACAGAGAGCATCGCCCACAGGAAGATGAGGATGGGCAGCACCAGTGTTGCCATGGAAGCCGAGATCATGTGGTTGAGGATGATGACCAGGTAACCGACCATCTCAGAGTGCGCCACCAGCAGGTTATAGAGAGCGTAACACAGCTGGAGCCCGAGCGGCTGCGATTTATAGAAATGTTCAGAATTCTCCAGCTCCTCATCATAGAACATTCTGGATAACAGCGCAAAAACAGATCCCATTAAATGACCGTATGCAGGCAGTCTCTTACCTACAATTCACAATTCTATTGTGCTCCAGTTCTGCTGGTGATGAGAGCACCAGCAATATTTGAATATTAGCAATGTTGTTTTTGTTAACTAAAACTCAAATATTTTTGCTAAATAAAAATAATGCTGAAATAAAATACATTAATACATCAAATATTATATTAAATTAAAAATATTACAGATATAAAGATGTAGTTGTTAGAAGTAAGATGAAAAACTACCTAAAAATGACAAAAGCACATTATAAAATGACTGAGATGAAACCAAAACTAAAGCTTAAATAAAAATAAATTACAACTACTTAGATATATCTTTAAAAACAAAAGCACATCACACATTTACTAAATGAAATAAAACTATCTAAATGGCAACTATTTTTAAACAAAACCAATAAAAATGACAAAACACATAAAATTTGTAACTAAGATATAACTCAATTTAAATAAAAATAAAAAGCAACCATTTAGAAATATTTTAGGAAACAAAAACTAAAAATGACAAAAACTCATAAATTACTGAGATAAAACTCAAATAAAAAAAATGACAACTATTTACTGTAAATATATTTTTTAAACAAAAACGAATTAAACTGACAAATGCAAATAATAAAATGACTATCCATTTAACTATTTAGAAATATTAAACTAAAACTAATAACAAACAAAATTGCTCAAAAACGACTGAAAATATATATAAAATAATGTTAATAAAAACTACTATATAAATAATAGTAAAATAACACTGGTTTGCAGTAAGATGTGTGATTATTGGGATCTTTTACCACACTGACACCACAGAGCACTCTGAATAAGCTGAGATGTAATCGAGACGAGCTCTAAGTGAAATAACTCACTTGTTGAGCAGCAGTTCGCTGGCGGTCAGATCGGTGGTCATGGAGGGCAGCAGAGGGTCGTCCAGATCGGATCTGCTGTCGGGCGTCATCAGCATCAGCCGTTTGTCACTGTCACTTTCGTCCGAGCTCAAAGACAGACGGTCGAAGCTCACGGCTTTGCTGTAGCTGGGCGGCACGTCAGCGTCCGAGGTGTTGGGGGCGTCTGTGTCCGGGGTGAAAAGATGCCCGCTGATCACGTTCTCCAGTCCTGATGATTCACCTTCATCCTGTCGGATCGGCTGTTCACCGTCCTCATCTTCAGTAATGTACTGCTCTTCTTTTTGATGCTCCTCGCAATCCAGCTGAGGAACCTGAACATCTTCAACTGCTTCCTCTGGATCCACTGAATCCCATTGGACTTCCTCTTCCACGTCTCCTGTCACTTCCTCTGCTGGCTCATCTGTCTCTTCCTGTGTCACTTCCTCTTCCAGCTCATCTGTCTCTTCCTGTGACACTTCCTCTGCTGGCTCATCTGTCACTTCCTGTGTCACTTCCTCTTCCAGCTCACCCGTCTCTTCCTGTGTCACTTCCTCTTCCAGCTCATTCGTTGCTTCCTGCTTCACTTCCTCATGATCTGCTCTCTCAGGTTTGTCCTCAACAGTCTCTGCAGTTTCCTCCTCTTTCACCTGCACCTGTTCTCTCTCGTCCTCGACCTCGTCTATAGTGTCGTTGGTTCCTTGCCGAGAGAACAGTGTGACGCACTGAGTAGCTTCACTAGAAGCCAAACCACAAAAACAACACCAACTGATGAGTTCAAAACAATCACTGTAAACTTATCAATCTGTGAACAGTATAACATCTTAAGACATTTTGACATTGAATACTGGCTTTGAATAACACAACTACCTGCAATGCTTAACATTTACTTGTATAAATTGTAAACATTTGTATATTTACTACTGAAATATCATCCTTTTTAGGATTTTATTCATTTCTAGAAGCCGATTGATGTCTGATACATCATAAATGTTCATTATGTAGAACCGATCATTTTTGTTATGCTACAATAATAAAAACATATGCATTATATATATTTTATTATTAAAATAAGTATATATTTTATATATATAACATTTATTATGGCTGTCAGTTGTTAGTAGGTATTACTATGTAGTAAAATGTTCTTTTAAAAGTTTTCTTTCACTAGATGGTATTATTAATACTAATACTGATATTAATAATACACTGTATCAAATGCATCATTTTAATAAACACATGTAAATTATTTTTCTAATACAACATATTATAGTTAGATAATATATATAACTAACTGTACTATCATGATTAATAATAATAATAAATAATTAATAATAATATATTAAGTAATAATAATAGAAAATAGTTGGTATTAAGAATTAAATAATAAACAACATAATAATAATATTAAAGCTATTGTTATTGTTATAACTAAAAAAATTACAAATTTCAAAAATATCTTAATTTTGTTAATATTAAAATAAAGAAATAAATCTTAAAATATTTATTTATTTATCTATAAAAAAAAATATTTTAGTCATTTTTTTGCATTTTCTTTTCGGTTGTTCATTCATCATTGTAAACTGGTTTTCATTTTTTTTTATTTTTTTTTATGTAATGCTGAAATCAAAACAAAGAAGAAAAAAAACAAAGCCTGATGGGAGTGTGGAGGGTGATGAAGATGTGATGATGACGAGTCCAGCACCTGGACATGACGCTGCTTCCGCTGTCCGCAGAGGAGTTGGACATGTCCAGACCATACATTTTGCGCAGCTTGGGACGAGCGCGTTCGCTGGTTTTGGGAATATTCTGAGGCATGTCGTCCAAGTCATCCAAGGTGGACTGTCGGGAAAACAGCATGGTGGCTTCGGTGTATGCGCTGATGGATGGACAGATGGACAGATGACATGAGCGGAAATATAACTCAATGAAATTGATGACAAAAAAAAAAGAGGTTGCCAAGTCTCCTGATTCTCAAATGTTGCTCCTGAGATAAGAAAAACTTTAAATATCGTGAATGTCAAATGTCATGAAAATTATGTCAATGCAAAAAATCTTAACCTTTTCTTTTCTAATAATTTTGTTTTGATTCTTTTGAAATGTAGAAACATAATTTCTACATTTCTTGATACTTTTCGTGAGAATCACTCTATAAATGCTATAAGTCAAAGCTGAAGACCTGGAGATGCTGTCTCTGGAAGCGAAGGAATCCAGGCTGTGGCCGACTCGTCTGCGGCGCTCTCTGTTTGAGCAGGAGTCCTCCTCACTGATCCGGTCCAGTCCAGATTCACGAGATCCGTTCAGTTTCATCTGCTTCTGGTAGTACACATGGATGCTCTCGCGGGACGGCACGTTTCCCTGCAGGACGAACAACACAGTGGATCAGTTCTAGACCAACATCAGCTAAACTGATTCATTTAATTGGTAGTTAGACTATAGTCATAAACTTGTTTCAGTTCCAAAGAGGTACCAACAGCATTTTTTGGTGTATTTTAAATCAAATTACACATATTATTGAACTTAAAAGTTGAATTAATTTCAGAAATTTTTTGCAATCATTTGCCATCATTACATTTAAAAATATATTTCTATATATTATAAGCAGAACCTTCTTGACTTCTCTGGTCAGCATGCAGCGCTCGATGCGCAGCACGGTGGAGATGTCGATGTATTCTCTGCAGACGGAGTTCAGCCACTTGGTGATGCTCTCAACGGTGGTCAGAAACAGCACCCAGGTGAACTTGATGATGTTGACGACCCTCTTGATGATGTTGTCTACAGGAAGTGGAAAGGTTAGTTTGGTTTGTCTGAAGTTTATATGAACAGGAAACCAATGCGCTCCATGTACACACCTGGTCCGTCCGTTTTGTCTTCCTCTGAACTCTGACGATCTTCTTCACCGATCTCTATCGCCACATGACCTACACACAGGAAGTTGCTTATCCATGAGATCAATTTATAATTATGGCCAGTTTTTCAGTTCAATTTCAGAGTCTATTTCTATCTCACAATTCTCTCTTTGTTTCTTGTTTCTGGCCTAATAAGATCTGGCAAAGGGGCTAATGAAAACTAACCTTCGGGCCAATTTGGGTACATTTACATTCATGAATGTTGATTAATGTACACTGTCCCTTTTTGTGAAATAAATGAATAAAAATTTTTTATTGGTGGTGGAAACAAGCTTCAATAATTTTCACATGATAAAGATTGCCATACCTTCTTTCTTGTCTTTTCTACGTCTGCGGCCGTATCGCTTCCAGAAATGACGTCTCCCTTTGCCTCTTTCTTTCAGGGCTGCTTTAGAGTCAGCGATCCAGGTGTGATACACGAACTACAGAACATCAATATGAATTCATCTATTAATGCTATGTTTAAATAGTGTTGCACAAGAATGTCAGCACACACACGTCACATGTTCAGCCATTTCAGGAAGCCAGATGAAATTTAACTCATGATTCAAATTTGTCCACAACATACATATATTACATGCATCATTTAGACCATTAATTTGTATTTTAACCCCTGAAAAGTCTGAATTTGACACTGGATTAACAAGCACATCCACCACAGAATACCCACAATGAATACAAACAACTGTTTTCCATCCAAATTTTCCAAATCTTTGAAATCCATTTGCATTTTTGACTTGTATTATACATGTGTATTGACATGTTTTTATTCATTCATTGGATTGAACGAGTTGTTTGAATCCAGGTTACACAAGAAAATGGAAAATTCAAAGAGAGTGAATGTTTTTTGCTCCACTAATATCTGAATGATTCGTGAACGCTTAGTGTAAAATGGTTTGATGCTTTTTGTGGTTATTTCTCAAATGCAGTGGAGCAAATCACAATTTAGTAGCACATAAAAACCTTTAAAGTAAATAAACAGAAATAAGACAATGAAATGACTTTGAGAAAATAAAGTACCTTCCCAAAAAACACCACATTAAATAATAAACACCCTAAAATCATTTCCATTCCATGCATCCTCAAAGGAGTTATATTTCAACATTTCATTTTTTTTTTTTTTTTACAAATATCATAACTGGAACAACATGGAATGGAAATCTTACACTAAAACACCATCAACAAACACAGAGATGGAAACACAGATGACACGTTCCCCGCGGTGGTACCTTGGCCGCCCTGATTAAATACTGCAGAACAGTTTTGGGCAGTTTAATGATAGATCTGGGTAAAGCCACGAGGGCCGAAGCAAACTTTCTGATCGCTCGCTGAGAGGAGAAAAACCAGGAGAAAGTCACAGCATCAGAGTCCTGTAGCCCTTCAAACAGTTACAACACTATACAACACAACACATGAACAATAAATCACAAGTCTGTCACTAAACAGATGGATAAAACCGCTGCAACAGATGCTCTGGAAAAAACACTTTTGAGGAATGTTTATTTGTTCATCTCTCAATCATGATTGTATTGCATTGCATTTTATGTTTTGACCATAAAACTAAGCATAAAATATCATCTTACTCATTACGACTGATATCTATCTATGCTTCACTATCTATTAGTCGAGCTATTGTTATCTATATATCTATCGTATCTACTATCTATCTAATCTAGCCACAATCCCGCACCACATCATCATCCATCAAATCCATCCATCCAATCCATCCACAAAACCCACACCAACCATTATAGCCCATCGAACAATTACCCTCTACCCATCACCAAATCCATCCACCCACCCACCCATCTATCCATCCATCCAACCATCCGCATCATAACAGATCATCACTCACCCATCCAAATACACATATCAATCCATCCATCATCCATCATCGCATCCATCCATCAGTCCAACCAACCACCACCACAATCTTACCCATCCAATCCCCGCCCATCTATCCATCACCACCTATCCATCAATCCACCATACATCCATCCACCCACCTACCCATCATCCATCCATCAACCATCAGCATCCATCCACCCACCCACCCCCCATCCATACATCCATCCATCCATACCATCCAGCCATCCATCCATCCACCCACCCACACATCCATCCATCCACCCACACATCCACACAGCCATCCATCCATCCACACATCCAACCATCCTGTCCCTCCATCATCCCCCCACCCACCACCTGTCCATCATCATACACCACCCACCACCTATCCATCCATCCATCCATCCACCCACCCCAAATCTTGATATAATTTATATATTAGTATACAGTATATACACACATTTATATAAGTATCTGCTACACTGTTACAAAGATTTCACTGATTTACATTATAATCTATCAGAATTTTATACTTTTTGTTCATATAAGTATCAGCATCTGCACCAAACTGCATATTTGTTTTCCCTCCAAATTCTCTCTATATCACACTAAATGAGCCATAAAAGTCTGATGGATCAAAAATGATACAAACCATAAAACACATATGCGAACTGAGAAGAATAAATATAAGCTGGATTCCAGAGACGTTTCAAATCTGTTTTCTTGGCAGATTCCCTGGAAGTGTCATTTGTATGCTGGCTTTGTTGGGGGTGGTTCTTCATCTTTTTTCTCCTCCTCTTCCTCTTCCTCTTCACTGTCAGTTTCAAACAGGTAATAATCACCACTTCTCACCACTGAGAGAGGAATGGAGGAGCAAAAACAATCATATGAAATTGGCAAACAGAAGAATAACATGGTTTTGAGAATTCATATAACACAATAAACGTTGAAAAAGTTTGTTATTGACTAATCAATTACATGACATAACAAAAAATACTAATAAATCTCTTGACCGAACTTACCTGAATCTCTAAATCTGAAAACCATAGTCAAACTTAGTTGTTCAGGCATAACAGATTAGCATGAGTCATTAACGTTTGTAAAGCAGTACCATAAAAAACAATAAAAACCTTAGAATCTTGCACATCCCATTTTAGGCTTTTTATAAAATGTATGTTTTATATTTGTTATACTACTTCAATAAAACAGCATATTATCAATCAAATAAATCAACAAAATGATTAAAAACTACACCCATATCTCTGGCTGGGTTAGTCAGTCATTTAACACCACAGAAACACCTCTGTGTCTGCAGTTTCACAATCGCACGGCAAAACAGGATTTGGAATAAGGAAACTGCCTTGTGTCCTTGAACAGAAGAGCCGCAATGGATGGGGAGGACAGGGGAGGATGCTGGGAAAACATTTCAACACTTTATTTGAGAGCCTCAGATTAACAAAACCCTAAAAATCTCTTAAAAAGACCACATTTTCTATAGTGATTAGTGTCTCTCTTTAAAAAAAACTACAATGGTGATATCATGGTTTTCAGACATGGCACCACAGTAATACCATGGATTTTTGGACATGATCATGATATTAATACTATGGTATTCTTTGCAGTACATGTAAATACCATAGTATATGAATATGGCAATCATATTCAATCATGTACCATGGTACCACCACAGTATGTTTGCGTATTACAGCTTTTCCTTAATAGTCTATATTCTAATCACTATATAAAACAAGTATTGATGTTTAAAGAAAGAAGGTTTACAGTTAAAGTGCATCTCATGTGCTTTAGTATCACGCTGATAACGGAGATCAGCTCATCAAAGACGACAAAATAAAAATACCATCTCACTCATACCACACCAACACAATGAGTTTGAGGGTATTTCTTTTGCTTTTTGATGGTTTTCTGTTGAGCACTTTCTTTGTTGAAGAGGAGATAAAGAGAGGGACCAAAAATGTCTGATTTATAAAGTTATTTCACCCAACAATGAACATTTAATAAACCTCTTGTCAATTTTAATGCCTTTTGCTTTATTTGAACAAAAACCCAGTAATATTGTGGAATAATTGAAAAACTTTTCTTTTTGAATATATTTTCAAATTTAATTTATGCTTCACATTTTTGAGGAAACTGATCATTCAGGATTTTTTTGTTAAATAGAAAGCTCAAAAGAATGGCATTTATTTGAAATAGAAATCTTTTGTAACATTATAAATGCCTTTAGAGTTTGATCAATTTAATGCATCTTCTATGAACAAAAATATTAATTCAATTTAAAATTCATTTAAAAAATATAGAAAAAACATTGACTTCCTTTGCACAAAAAAAAAAAAAAGAGTGCCATGAACATTCTGCTAAATAACGTTTTAAAGCATTTTCATTTATGGATGAAATACTCTCATAATACCAAGGCAGCTCAAGCTGATTCATTATTATATGGTCATGAGGGAAATCTCTCTCTTTTCCACAACAGAGTGTCTAGTGGATTTGAATAAAGCAGAGTGATTCTCTACTGTACGGCTCCGTTCACCTGCTCATACGGTCACATGACAACAAACCAGCACCATCCAGACATTCAACTTTTCCTCCGGCTGCTGTATAGATCTATTTAAGGCACCAAATCAATGTCATTTTTTACATCTGTAAGTGTTAGGATACTTTTATTTAAAGTCATCATTTAGTTTTACACTTCAAAAGATCACGGAAAGTGTGATTCCTGATGAAATGACTGCTTTAAAGTGTCTACCACTGGTAGTTAACACTGCATGTACAATCATAAGGCAGACGGCCTTAAATAGATGTAGAAAAGTCTAAGGTCTGACGGAGCACAAGTGCAGTATGGGAATCCTCTGACTTCTGGTCAAGGACACAAGGATCAGTGAGATCAGAGGAAGGTATGAGGAACCTACTGGACGCATGGTCAACCCAAGGCCTCCACCACTGCTTTTTGTGCACCTTGTTTTTCTTTTTCTCTGCAAATGAAATGTTAGAACGTTAATGAAAGCATGTCAGAAGTGACATTGGCGAAATTGGAACCTTTTCCTGGTTGCTTTACGGAGAATGTGAAGAATATGCAGCTAAACACACACATGAGAGTGCTAAACTTGGCTTTTTACAGTTCTGTTTGTGATGCTTCTATGAAAGCACACTATTTTATCTTACTGTCGTGATCTACATCATACCATCATCATCACCGTCGTCGTTGTCGTCAGGCTGGATGAATTTCTGCTCGTCTCCAGACTCCTGAGCCATGCTGAGCATCTTCTCCTTTCCTCTCTTGAACTTCTGCTGCCGCATCTTAATATGATCCATCCTAAATGAATGCATTCATAGTAATTTTTAAGAGACTCATCACAGCACATTTAATAATAATAATAAACTCTAATAACATGTACATTGTAGTAATATACGCTTTTTAAAAGTTTGGGGTCGCTAAGATTTTTTAATATAAAAAGTCTCTTCTGCTCACCAAGGCTTCATTTACTTAATCATAAATACAGTAAAAATAGTAATATTATGAAATATTATTGCAATTGAAAATAAATATTGAGTTGAATTGAAAACCAGTCATAAGGGTACATTTTTCAAAATTGAGATTTATACATCATCTGAAAGCTGAATAAATAAGATTTCGATTGATGTATGGTTTGTTAGGATAGGACAGAATATTTGGCCGAGATACTGTACAACTATTTTAAAATCTGGAATCTGAGGGTGCAAAAAAATCTAAATATTGAGAAAATCGCCTTTAAAGTTGTCCAAATGAAGTTCTTAGCAATGCATATTATTCTACAAAAAATAAAGTCTAATATATTTATGGTAGGAACTTTACTAAATATCTTCATGGAACATGATCTTTACTATACTAATGATTTTTGGCATAAAAGGAAAAATCAATAATTTTGACCCATAAAAATTTATTTTTGGATATTTCTACAAATACACCCCAGCGACTTAAGACTTTTGTGGTCCAGGGTCACATATGTAAATGAATTGAATTTTCAGCACATTACATAAAAAAAAAGAAAATCTTACGACCCAAGCTTTAATGCTAGCAGGCTCGTGAAAGCGAAGTTTCTACCTAATACAGCATGCGCTAAGGGTGCTAGGTGGTTTTGATGGAAATTAGGACTTGGGAACTGTGAGCTCTTACTATGGACTATTCCAGCAATCAGTGAGTCAAACACAATGAAGGATCGGTTTCCCCCTCCCGTCTCTCAGTGGCTCCATGGATCTCTTCTCCTACTCCAGACGAGCTATCACGGCCTTCACAATGTGGCCTGAAACAAATCTACTCCTCTGACAGCAGACAGACAGACACATGACCATTACTTAACTAAACTGTACTTGCCATTACCCTCTCCACTACATACTATAAATGACACATTTATGTTCTTAGTTCATACTTAAAAATGTATGGAAGTCTGTTTTTTTTGTAAGTTGCATTTTTTAACCTCAAATTCTGAAATTATCCATCCACCCATCCATCATCCATCCATCCACCCACCCACCCCCTATCCCATCCATCATCCATACATTAACCACCCACCCACCCAACATCTATGCATCCATCCCATCCATCCACTCCCTACCATCTACCATCATCATCCAGAATCATCCATCCATCCCACCCACCCCCTACATCCATATCACCCACCCACCCATCATCCATCCATCCATCCACCCACCATCTATCCCTCCATCCATCCTCAATACACCCACCCACCACCACCCAACGATCCATCAATCCATCCATTACATCAATCACCACCACCCATACACCCACCATCTATCCATCCATCCATCATCCATCCATCCATCCATCCACTTTCCCAAACCCCCCTAAACCCTCTAACCCTCATCCATCCATCCATCCAGCCATCCACCCATCCATCATCATCCATCCATCACCACCCACCCACCCCTCATTTCACCATCCACCCACCCACCCACCCACCCACCCACACACACATCCATCCCTCCATCCACCACCCACCTATCCATCCAACCACCCACACACCCACACTATCAATCCATCAATCCATCCCTCCATACATTCAAACACCCATTTTCTGAATTCTGAGTTTACATCTCACATTTCTTACGTTTCCAGAGAATTCTTTTTATACATTACAATTCAGACTTCTCTTCTCAGAACTTTGAGTTTATATCTCAGAATGCTGATATGTTTTCTGACAATTGCGAGTTTAGATCTTGTAATTCTGTATTTAAGTTGCACAATTATGACTTTTTTCTCACAATTCTGGGAGAACATTTCACAACTCTGACCTTTTTCCTCACAATTGCAATTCATCTCCCAATTCTGATGTGTGACCCTGAAAAAGCAGTCTTAAGTCGCTGGGGTATATTTGTAGCAATAGCCAAAAATACATTGTATGGGTCAAAATTATCGATTTTTCTTTTATGCTAAAAATCATTAGAATATTAAGTAAAGATCATGTTCCATGAAGATATTTTGTAAATTTCCTACCGTAAATATATCAAAACTTCATTTCTGATTAGTAATATGCATTGCTAAGAACTTCATTTGGACAACTTTAAAGATTTTTTTGCACCCTCAAATTCCAGATCGTCAAATAGTTGTATCTCGACCAAATATTGTCCTATATATCAATGGAAAGCTTATTTATTCAGCTTTCAGATGATTTATAAATTTCAATTTCGAAAAAATTAACACTTAAGACGGTTTTGTGGTCCAGGGTCACATATTTTTTCTTCTTCTCAGAATTATGAGGAAAAGTCTGAATTGTGAGATATAAACTGAGAACTGAGAGAGAAAAAAAGTCGTAATTGCAAGATAAAAAGTTGTGGGCAGAAATATGTTTCCATAGAAATGTTCTCCAAACTGCAAATATGAAATTATCCCTCAAACAAAAACGTACATTCAAAACCAATCTAACACACTTGTGTGTAAACGTATGTAAACATGTTGTACCGAGATGCGAGAATCTGTCCGGCGCGGATGTCTGCGACCACATGCAGGAAGTAGTAGCTCATGAAGACACGTCTCTGCAGCAGGAGGAACGTAAAGCAGATACTGTCCCAGATAATCCCAGCCTCGTCCCTTGGCACCTCACAATTCTCTAAAGACACGCCTGAAGACACACGGAACACATATAAAGCCATTAGAGATCATTTGAATAATGCAATGCTGCTTCTCAACCAAAAGTTCTAAGTTAAAGTTGCATGTTGCTATGCAAACAAGCATAAAAATATACTGTGCACACAAATATTGGCTAAAATAATACATATGCAATTAAGTTAACATTTGATAATTATTTTACTTATATTGAAATATATTTGTAATGAACAGTTTGTTGACACCACCTTGGTTCATCATAATGCATTGCCTTTTTTGTGAACGACAGATGCTATGGTGTCTTTGAAAGCAGACAAATAGGCTGCCTTCTGAAACTATGATGCTTTTGTAGACAGCTCACAATATGTTTAATTTATATAACAACAAAGATTAGAAACCAGAATGTTGGCCAAAAGCAACCTTGCTTTACCTTCTAGAGCTTTGTATTCTTTTATGGTGCAGGAAAGACTGAGCAGCTGAACCAACCAGCAGCTATTCTTCACCAAATGCTTGATATAACCACATGCCAAAATCTGTGGAAAAAGAAAAGAATAATATAGGGGGGAAAAATACAATTCTTAATGCATGTTACTCATCTTTTAATTTATTGCTTAATTAATTTTTTTCTGTTTATGCATTTACTAGCCTCCTCAACAGACTAAAATAATAATTTATCTTAATAGTTTTAATAGTTGCACAATAAATCCTATATATATATACTTAATAAATAGCACATTTAATTTTAAAGCATGATTAATCTTTTAACAAAAGAAAATAATATATATATTTTTATTTTAGTTGCTGATACAAAACTAATGTAATGAAACACTAAATAGAGAATTATACTGTAAATACAAAAGTGTAAAATTCACTGCACTGTAAAAATAAAAATAGAATTATATAATTATTATACTATAATTAAAATTAATATTATAATATAAATTAAGAAACCATATGTTGAGATGTCTTTTTTACTTTCCCTCGAAATAAATAAATAAATACATTTCATACATTAATATAATGATTTTGGCAGAATCGGCTGAAAACTGTAAATGCATTTCTTTAAGGGATAAGACACTCACAGCAAACACGTTCTTCATTGTGATGACGAAGACATTGTAAGCTATGAGGACATCCCAGTAACGGAGGATCTTCTTGATTGGCTTGAGCAAGAGATCGCCACCGAAGAGCAGGAAGTAAAAACACGCCACCAGGTAACCCATGCAGAAGACACTGATCCGAGTTGTGCCCGTGATGAAGATGATGGTCAGGACGAACCAGAACAGGTAGCTAAACATGATCACCTTCAGCATGTCCAGGTACGACCTGAGAGAAGGAAATAATATTAACATGAGAGCAACGTTTAACTGACGTTTGTTTAAATGATCCATCCAAACTAGCGATGCGCCAATAATAAACTTCTCAGCCCATACCGATAGTCGATTATTCCGAATGATATCTGCCGATACCGATAGTTTAGTTTTCTTAAGAAAAAAATCTCACCCTGTTAACTATAGGGAGCCCTCTAATTTTGTACATAATATTAGAGGTTAAAATTAACAACAAAGCTATTATATTCAGTGCTATTTATTTTCAGATATAATAATCACACTCAAATAAAAAACTCTTGTATACAACTCAATTGCACAATGTAGGTTTCATAAACTGGGTCATCATGACAGAGTTATTCAAACATACTATATAATAATAGTGTTCTTTAAGTAAGGTCAGATGATGCGATTTCAAGTTTTCCTTTCACTTTGGAGAGTTACAAGCTGTTCGTGAATAGATAAGATCCCTAAAGTCTCAAACCCAAAGAGATATTCTTAAAAGTTAAGACTCATCCACGCACTAAAATGGCGAGTTTTAACACGCTCCACATATCTACATCACGAGTGGAGCGTTGCATAACCACGCCATAAGGGTACACCAGGAAAGAAAGGCAAAATTTTTTCTTGCTGTAGTATGTGCTGCTCCGTCATGTCGTGAAGGCGCTTGTGTTCATGAAAGCGAAATACCTTTGTTTGGTCTTCAAAAGACGGACACACTGAAAATCAGTGGTAAGTTTATTTCAACACGTTCAAGAAAACACTTAACCCAAATATTAAGATGTGTGTAGCGCATTTTATGGAGGACTGTTTCCGATCCTGGTAGAGTAGACTACAATGCCGGCTGTTTTGACTCACAGACTGTAAGTACGTTTTTATATAAAGGATTTGCCACTGACGATTCAAAAACGAGTTTTTTGGGCAGTGTAGAGTAACTTAGGGCTTGTTGTTTGTCATTTCTCCAATCAAAAATGCAGACATGGTTTTATGTTTACGCAGCACGATGCAACGCAATGCGTAAAAAGACAGTATAAGTCATTATAATCTGTAATAATGTCCCCACTGGACGCAACAAATGCCTAGTTTGTAATGGGTTTTAATGTTTTTGTCTCATTGCTCCGGGACACGGCATCACAGTATGGTAGGGGCGTAACATTTCCGTCACACGCTTGAGGTATTCGGCCAATCACAACGCACTGGATAGCTGGCCAATCACAGCACACCTTTTTTTTAGACCGATGAGCTTTGTAAAAATTTAACCGTTTCAGAAAGGCGGGGCATAGAGGAGAAACATATGTACAGTATGTGGAAAATAATGTGTTTTTTGAACCTTAAACCGTATAAACACATTTCATTACACCAAATACACAAAATAATGTTCTTTTTAGCAGCATCATATGACCCCTTTAACTAATGAACTGTGAACACTGGATAACTTTTCTGAGGTAAAACAAAGTCTTTGGGTAAAAGCAACTTTAAGTAACATGCTGTTCCCAAGCTGTTTTATTGACGTCTTTCTCTGGGTTGAAACGCTGATTGATCAATTACATGAGATCCATTTCAGTAAGTTGAACTTTATCTTTCAACACTCCTTCTGATGTTCATTCATGTTTATTTTGCAATGTAACTTGGTCTCGTGTGCCGTGCTGCCGCTTGAACTGAAGTGCAACAGCGATCTGTCACATCCTGTCAAAGAGTGCCAAAATGGCATTTATTGTTTGAATTTTGTAATAAAATGTACAGGATTTGAAAGCTGAGACTTTGTTTCTTATTAGAAGTAACAACGCACATAGCTCTTTGCTATTATTGGATGGGAGGCGCATTAGAAATAATATTTAGTGAAGGAAAACCGCGGGTCTGGCAACCCTGGCTTGAACTATGGGTGGTTTATAGGGTCAAACAGAACCCGTGTTAACAGTGCTGCATTAATCTGTTACTATTTAACTGGGACAGCCAAAATATAAAAATAATGTAAAACATAATAAAATGTTGTGGTGCATTATTAAACTAGCAGAGAAAAACTATTTTAACAGTCCAACATTTACCGGTACTTCTTATGGTACTAAAACATATTTCATAGCATAATTACATGACAAATGTAGAGCAAATAAAATAAAATAAAATAAAATGGATGGAAATGTAATGAATAATTCTAAGATGAAGTGCTGACTGTAGCAGCCCAAGTAATTATCTGCATTATGGTTGAAAAGAAAATAGAAAAAAAAAAGAAAAGTAAAACATAATAAACAATTTGGATTAATTAAAAAGTATTTTAACAGTAATAAATTACACTGTTCATTCACTGTTATTAAAACATTATTTTATATGATAATTATATGACAAACGTAGAGCATATAAATATAATAAAATGAAACACAATAACAAATAAGGCTTATATATATTTTTTCATATTAATAATTTTATAAAAAGAACTTGTACATGGGTCAAAGACGTTAAGATGTCCGCATCGAAAGAAATTTACAAAAGTGATTATATGTCCATAGAAAGCACATTAAATGTAAGTAAAGGGTATACTTTTTTTCAAATAAGTTTTTGGAGAATAAAATGTTAAGATTTGGTTGAAATAATGTTACATTGTCATTCAGTGTAGCACAATATTTATGAAAAATGTCAAACAACATGCTGTACATATTAAAATATATAAAAGAATAAGGGAGCATATACAATTATATTGTGTTTTAAATGAGTAAAAATTCTTACTGACAAATGGGGAAAACCTAGGATAGTGGCAAATTTTAAAAAAGTAAAATTACAACTAATTAGTATTTGGGGTGAAAGTAATTAGTCTTTTAATATGTCATAAATGTATTTTTGTTGTAAATATGCCTGCCAAGAATGTTACACTGAATGACATTTTAGTGGCTCTCTTCTGTAAACCAGGGAAAAATGTATGATATTTATTTTTTGCTCAGAAAAACAAAACTGCAATTAAATTAAAAACGTTGTAATTTTTTGGGGGGAAAAAACAACAATTTAAAGCAGTATTACACTTATTGTTTTTATGCTTAAACCCTTTTTTGTCTTTGACTCAAATATAAATCTAAATATAAATAGACTCATAAGTTAAGGTGTTACAGTGGCTGTCCAACTATTTATCTACATTATGGTTGAAAATGAAACAGAAATAAAATAATTTAAAACATGAGTAAAATAATGTGATAAGTTAACTTGACACACTTGATGTTAAGTGCACAGTGGAAGTATGCAAGCGGGGAGGCAGCCATAATTTATTTAAATGTTATGCTTCATTTCCTATATAGTATCAGACATCCTGACAGTCATAATTATAATGAGTGGATCGATACCCGGAACGATTCCTGCACATGCATATGGACGCGCTGCTCATTTTCCTGCACGCTAAAAGCTCACACATGCTTTGAAATGCACTTTAGACCCGCCGCTTCAAAGGTTAAAGTACATCCTCCTGGCTTCACGGCCTGTTTGCAGACGCTGGACGCTGTGTTTAGCCACAGGCCTGTGCTAAGAGCTCTGATGAAAAGCTGAGATGTATTGCATTGATGGACCACAACAAGCAGCAGCTTCCTCCTCTAAAATCAATCACCTTGTAGAAAAAAGATCAGTCCATACTTAAAAGCTACTTATTGGGTTAGAGCTCAGACAGAGAGAGAAAGAGAGCATGTGATGGTGCCTTATGGATTTTTCCCTTCTTTCTGCAATATGATCCATGGAAATTCTTGGAAAGTGAGGGTGAAAGAGGATCACGTACAGTAGAGTGACTGACATGCAAAGACCTGAATAAACTGCTCCTCAACCTCAGTCAGTCAGAAAATACAGACATTCACACTGACAGCAACATGCAGGGACAATATTTCAGAAGAAATGTCTGAAAAAATATCTGGGGGAAAAAAATCCAAGTCTAATAAATAAATATTAATAAATGTTCAAATTGATAGCTCTCAATTTTTATAGAGACATCAGTAGTATTGGTATCAGTGATTCTGGCCATCAGTCATGAAAAAAGATGCCATTAAACAAACATTAAAAATATACTGTCTTTATGTTGTTTGTACATTAATTTGAAGATTGCATGAAATTATTGCAATATAAAAGTATATTTTAAAACTTTAATGTTAGTTGGGATTATTAATTAAAAAATGTGTGATTCATTTGTTATTTTTTAATCGATTGACAGCACTAATATATATACACACACACACACACACACACACACACACACACACACACACACACACACACACACATAATTGTTATCTTGATTATTTGACTTTATTTATTTTGCTTTATTTTAGAAAACTTTCTTTATTTTTTCTTTATTTTACTTATTTTCCAAGTTCCAATTGATTATTTAAAATAAAACATTTACAAACTTTATTTATTTATCCTTGTTAAATTGATCATTATTTGAATATTAATCTGAAAGAGAACATTTTAATTTGCCAAGATGCATTTGATCAATCTAATTAAATGATCTGAAATGTATTTATTTATTGATTTAATTATTTACTAATTTACTTGATTTGTTTATCCTTTTATTTTTCATTCTGTCTAAAGGAGAACATTTGAATATGTTAAGTTGCATTTGATTATTTCACAAAAACAACATCTGAAAAAAATAGTAATTTACTTATTTACATACTGTATTTACTGTACATTATTTTATTTATTTATCCTTTCTTATTCTTTTTTCTGTCTGAAAGAGAAATTATGCGTTGTCAAGTGCATTTGATTATTGGTCAAAAAAAGAACCGGCCTACCTAAACTAAATATAGCAATAACCCCTGTGAAGCCTTGGTTTACAGTGAATTTATAACAGCTTAAGGGGCGTTGTTAGGCATGACACGAAGCGAAGTTTTTTATTATGAATTTCTTTAATATTAATCCAATTTTTATTATTACATTTTATACTTTTAAAATAATTGCTTTTATAAACGGTTATTCCATATACGTAGTAAGGTTTCACAGAATAAAACAGAGCAAATAAAGTGTATTGATATTAATAAAAACCGTATTATAAAACAGATAGTTCTTCAGAAACAGTAGTGGTTGTAATAGGGCTGCAGCAACACACAGAAGTAAAAAAAGGTGTGTGGTGTAGAGTAATTTACAACAGCTCGAAAGAGCTCACCCAATAGAATCAAGGACCGGAAAAAACGATTCGTTTTATAAAATTAAATATATAATAAATAATAGTTGTGTGTTGCGTTATTAAATGAAACTAATTAATTCTCTGATGGATATTAGTGTTTAAGCATGAATCTGTAAGTTAAGGACATGTGTTGTGTGTACCTGCAGTGAATGAAGTCCGGTACGGGGTTGTGAACGCTGAAGGACGCTGCGTCCAGATCTCTGCAGATCTCCACGTTATCTCCCGCCATCAGACGAACGGCAGCTTTGTTTTCATCTTCAAACACCTGCCTCTGCAGCGACGCACACAGCAGCAGCATGAAGTCATCTACATCAGACAAACACCAGAGCAGAGCAGAGACGAAACGAAACGGATTTAAAGGTCCCATATTGTCAAAAACTGAAATTTGAATGCTAACTGAGGTTGCTATGTAAAAACCAATAAGTTTCAACAGTCGAACAGTAAAATCATACAGTCTGCATAAAGTAGCTTGTGGTTTTGAAAACCGTTGTGACTTCTGTAAAAAGTTGATGTCAGAACTACACAGTCACTGCCTTCAGTCAGCACCCTGAGCACTGCCCACAGTCCCACTCTTCTTTTGCCAAACCCCCAGACAACATCACGTCCATGCCATTGCTGAGCAACAACAACACGGAAACATGTCGAAAGGTTCACTTTAACCACAAAATCAGATTGACCGACCTGTAATGTTACACTTTCACTCAAAGGATGGACGATCTGACATGATTGTTACTGTGAGGTGGATCACATCTAAGGTGTATAGTAAAGACAAACTTACCGTGTCTATCTAGTCATGATGAAGGTGTATATATATTTCAATTTCAGAAGGCAACTATTTTTACAGCTACATTATTGTTCCAGCCACAATTAATCACAACAATGTATATACAATTACAAATGATTATATATAAATCGTCAGTTTGTTGTTTTACACACATGCACACAGACATTATTTCACACACGACATAGTCGTGAGATGCAAGAAACAAAGACACATGGCAGGAAATCTGTAGACGCGCCCATAACAAAAAACAATACTTTATTGAACCTTTTCTGATAAGAAGTGTGCGCTGCAAACGTGAGCATTTTTGATGATCGTTTCTGTCCAGTCTGCTCGTTTTATCGTGTTTAACCACAGCTGTCGTCGTTTTTTTTTTTTTGTCTGGCAGTGGTAGCAGATATGCGATCAAATTTCTAATTTGAGGCTGTATTACGTCGCTTCTGGCACCCAACATCACAACAAGATGAAATTCTAAGCTCCTTACGTAGCCGAATCTGTGCTGGTTTGAATAGGTCGCCTCCAGTTTCCCCTTTGTTTTGCTGCCTCCAGCTAGCGCTGTGACGTCGCTGACCCTAGTTACCTGTGGTCGGCCTGGCCATGCGTCACTCAGAAAACAACAGGCCAATCAGAAGAGAGGCTCATGAATATTAATTAGACAGACCAAAATCGACCTGTTCTCAGCAGAGCTCCTGAGAAAGGAGCTGTAAAAATATATTGAGATGGTTTTGGTACTTATACCACAAATATATATTCTTAAGGACTTCAAAACCTCAAATAAAACTCCAGAAAGGTGTAAAATATGGGACTTTTAAGGTTCAGTATGGAGGAGGCTGACGGTATTTTTGCATGTCTACTGGCCGCTGATGGCAGTTACACACCATCTGATACACACAGAGTACAACAAAGGATTGGGTGGCTTCACATAATTCATAAAAGGACAATTTATTACTTTTAGACAGACATAGACTGAGTTCTTCAGTGTTATCAAATCTCCTAATATAATTTATTGACTATGGCAGTGCAAGTAATTTTCTGTAGTATTTTGAAAATAAAATAGAACTAAAATAAAGCAACGTAAAACATAAAATATTGTGATAATTTAATAAACTAGCAGAAAAAATACTTTCTTTAATACATTCATGCATTCATTTCTTTGGTGTTGTCCATCAGCGACAAACACTGTACAATTTCATATTTACCCACTCCCTAAACGTCACGTAAAAAAATGGAAATGTGTCCGGTCAGTTTGCATGTGAGTCAGAATAACCTGGACTGAAATGGACCAGATCTTATGCTGATGGTCAAAAGTCTGACCCTGCAAGTCTAAGAGGATTGATTTAGTTTGACCGCTGTTTCATGTTCACATGTCCTGCTGATCAGCACAAACTCTAATGTTAAATGTCAACACATACAGTATAAGCATTACTGATGAATATTCTGAGGTATAACTCACAGACGAGGAACATGGAGTTGGGCTGAGTGTGGAAATCAGGAAGGTAAAGCCATTTAATGACGTCAGAATCCATCATGGAGCCAGTAAACCTCCAGGGATAATCTAGAAAGAGAAGTTCAGTACATTCTAGATCACTGGAAAAATGACCAAAATTCATACAAACATACAGATGTTATGGCATCACAGAAGTTGGCACATTGATTGGACAGCAGTAATGGTTTGCTACACTGAATGGACATAAAAATTCACATTTTGATGGTCACTAAGATGATGTTTTTATGAAGTGTTACAAACCTCAAAAACAAGCGGCATTTAAATTAAAATTTAGAAAATAATAATTTCTAAGAATTTTTTTTGAAGATTTCTATTTAAAAGATTTATTGATATTCTTACAAGGGAGAGGCTAAGTGGAATTGTAATTAAAGTAAATAAATATGATATTGAGTAACAATTAGGGATTGAACTGTCGATCAATCATTTTTAATCAAATTAAATACATGATATGCTGGACAATTAATCTTATTAATTGCATATCAATATTTGCAGATGAACATCAAATGCCCCAATAAACAATTTAAAGACGTTTCATTATTGTTCCAGGCAGAAGCAGTTAATAGAGATCACACAGTGGCTTTAGAAGTCAATAATTTATGTTTTAATTTAAATTTTTATCACTTGTCATAATCCTTAAGAGTATTTTTACACCCCTGAGATTCTGCATCAATATTAAACTGAATGGGAATCTGTGCTTAATCCCAGAATGCTGCAGTGCTCTTATATAGTGTAGTAGATGGAAACAGTCTAATACTAAAGGAAACCGTTAAATATGTTAGACGTTTGAAAAGGCCCAGAGCAACACACCGTTACAAGCAGCCGGTGGGATTCCAATGCAGATGAAGTACTGAAAAGTGATCATGCAGGCCAGGAAGCAGCAGTATTTGGGCCAGATCTCAGCGATGGCTTTCCTCCGGCGTCTGTACATCACCACAGCCAGAGCCAAACCGTGCAGCATGGAGTAGAAATCCATCCGCTGACCCATCACATTGATCGACAACAGGAAACACACCTGATGCCAAAACGGACAGACAGAAAGACAGAAAGACAGACAGACAGAAGAAAGACAGACAGATGAAGGACAGACAGACAGACAGACAGACAGATAGAACGATAGATAGATAGAACGATAGAACGATAAATAGATAGATAGAACGAAGATAGATAGATAGAACTAAGAAAGATAGATAGATAGATAGATAGATAGATAGATAGATAGATAGATAGATAGATAGAACCACAGAAGGATAGAACTAAGAAAGATAGATAGAACAATAGATAGCAAGATAGATAGAATGATAGAACGATAGATAGAACGATAGAACGATAGATAGATAGATAGATAGATAGATAGAGCCATAGAAGGATAGAACTAAGAAAGATAGAACAATAGATAGAACGATCTAGCAGAATGATAGATGGATGGATGGATGGATGGATGGATGGATGGATAGAAGATAGATAGATAGATAGATAGATAGATAGATAGATAGATAGATAGATATAAGTAAATCAAATGCACCTCTAAACCAAACTTGTAGAAGAAGTAGTTGATGAAGTATTTGGCACACTTGATGATGCCGTTGTCGAGGTGTTGCCGGGTGACGTTGTGAAAGATGGTCCGAGAGGGAGGAGGAGAGAGTTTGTTTCTCAGACGGAAAAACTCCTGGTGTCTGTAAATGGTGACTTCAAACGCCAAGATGGCCAACATCAACAAGTTATTCTGAGAAAGGAAGAGAAGAGCGAGATGAATGTAAACAAGCTCTGTACATAAGAAAGTCAACCAGTTCATCAATGAAATGCTTCATCTTCAGAAAATGAAGCTTCTCCACTTCAAATGGTAACATTAAATAATACATGTGCTTTTAGTTTTGTTTTATATTTACTGTAAGAACCTCCTTCTTTATGCATACAGATGTGATGTAATGACGCAAAGAGGAACGACCCAAACCACTCAAAACAGAAAACATTATTACTAGCGTATTGTATAAGACCGTTGACTAAGGTAAGGAGATTTGAACACTGATTGGTTATGTACTTGCTCAATAATTGATTTTGGATCATCTTTAACAAAAAAAAAAAAATTATGAAATGCAGCTTTAAATTTATGAAATCCTAGACTGTAATAAAAATTATAATATTGCATAATAAGTCATAATAGGTTGCACATTTAGCATAACACATGAAGTTACACACTCAGTAGAGGCTAATTTGATGACATATGTTATTGATTAACTCATTGAAAACATTGAACGTATCTCCTCACCCTCAGGTTGGGCAGTATATCAACAAACTTCTCCAGGCCGACCCAATTTGCAGGATCCACGGGCTTCCGGTACAGTAGGGAATGATTCATATCCATCTTTTCCTGTTTTGTGTAGTTGGATGGCTTCAGAAACCACAATCACATGATTAAACACAAGAACCAGCGAATCTACTCTTCTGCTACAGCCAAACTAGATATGGCTTGAAATGACAAGCATTTTACATTAAATGAAAATGAATCCCATCTGAACAGCGACAAACTCATTTGATGAGTAAAGAAACCCACCATAGTACAAATACTTGAGTAGTTATTAGGTTCGATGGTCTCTAGCTGATAAAACAACTTGCAGATGATGATGACACATGTCCAGATGGTGCAAACGCTGGAAGCGAGCACTCGAAACTGCTGATACGGCAGCGCAAACGCCCACGAGATCAAAAACACATAGTTCAGCAGCGAAACCTGCAAGACACGCGCGTGAGAATCAGAAACACCTTCAGATCACTGTACCATAACCTCACGTTTGAGATTCTACCTCTTTGACAGACAGCAGGATGATGTAAGTGGACACGATCTTGATGATGTGCATCTCCAGGAGCCACCAGATGAAGAGCTTCAGCTTATGGAAGTACTCCAGGAACCTGAGGAACAGGACCGTGAGCCGGTCCACCACCAAATGCCATTTATTCTTGAGGTCTGAGCGAGAAGAGATCAGCTTATTTTCCTCAGTATAAATGTTATGAACAAAAGAGACACAATCTAAGACCAAAAAACTAAACAGACTGAATCTAAGACAAAATACGGATAAAACAAGAGTCGTAAGTGCTTTAGAGTTAAAGGGGTCATATGATGCGATTTCAAGTTGTCCTTTCTCTTTGGAGTGTTACAAGATGATCGTGAATAGATAAGATCCCTAAAGTTGCCAAAGGACTAAAAGTCTCAAAACCAAAGAGATATTATTTATAAAAGTTAAGATTCAACCACGCCTACCTAAAATGGCTCTTTCTAACACGCCCCCACATATCTACCTCACTATGTGGGAATATTTGCATAATGCGCCCAAATGTGCACGCAAAGAAAGAAGGCGTGGTTTCAGTAACCGCTGTCTTAACCGCGGCTTGTGTACGGCATCATTACTGTGTCTGTTCCCCTTTCGGGCTTGAACTGATGGTAAAACTAATATAAAAAATACACAAAATAATGATCTTTAAAAAAGCATCATATGACCCCTTTAAAAAAAAAAATCTAAAGCCATTAAAAAAATTAAGATAAACGTGAACTGCAGAAATAGCCAACAGTTTCACACTTCTGAGGATTTTAGTTCAATTTAATGTAATGCCCTCTTGACTGGTTTAAAAATAAAATGGGAACATAGAAAAAAGGGGGAAAAATGCATTGAAATTTGTAGAATACACTATACTACAGAAGGGGGAAAATCCATAAAAGAACATTTATAACTCTCTCTCTCTCTCTCTCTCTCTATATATATATATATACACACACACACTGTGTATACTGTATATGCCTGGTGTTATTCAAATGTATTAAAATCAAAAATAAAACGTCCAAATGGAATAGAAAATAAAATGGTTAAAATGAACAACACTATTACATTCAGTGGTTTATTTTCAGGTATACAGTAATAATCTCACTCGAAAATGCCTGTAGTACAACTCAACTGCATATAGTTTTCATAAAAAATGTCTCCATGACAGATTTATTCAAACATACGTTTATAATTAACTAAATAAGCTCCCTCTGGACTGGACCGCAGTACCTGAGCTCTGTTCTGAGGGCAGTTCTGGATCTGTGGCGGCACTGAACTGCTGAATGTCCTCCTGACTGGACAGATGAGCTGAACGGATGGACAGAGACTCTTTCTTCTTCTCCTCCTCCACACAGTCCACGACCAGCACCTCGTTCATGGACTCTTTCTCCTTCTCCTCCTTCAGCAGCGGCTCTGGAGAGGTGCTCATCATCGTCAGATCCGCCAGACTCCCGTCAGGATGAGCCAGTCTGGAGATCAGGAAGAGTGCATTAGGAGCTGTCTCACTCATTTACAGTATACATGTGACATATGAGTGATTCTTCAATTAGAGAGATTCTTCATGAAGATCTGATAACAGCCTTCATCAATCTCCTTTCAATAAGTGGATTTTTATTTTTCACTTTATGACTAAAAAGTTGAATTTGTCCGCTAATACAACACATCTGCTGTACATCTGTTTTGAATTTATAACAAATGCATTGTTTCTTAATTAAAAATGCTCAAATATTACCTAGTTTAATGATGATACCAAATAAAGATTATTATACCAAATAAAGATTAAACTTCATACTATTCACTTGCTTTTCCGTTTTCCATTTCACTAAACAAAAACACTTTTTATAAAAAATAATAATATGCTTGGCATGACAGTGTAATGAGCGACGCACTACTTATAGTGATTATTTAAAAACAAATTATTTAAAATAAATACATAATAAAAAAAACATTCTTTGTAGATATAATATATATATGACTGGTATGGATATATTTTTATGAAAAACACAAACTGTACCAATAAAGTAATTTAATTTAACTTAATTTAGAAGTTCTTAAGAAAATATGCTAACAATTGTCCTGACATTGGAATGTAAAGAAAAATAAAAAAATTCTGGCAAATTCAACATTTTGACACTCACAAAAATTAGAGAAAAATAAATAACTACAGTAAAATTAGAATGAAAACTAGAATTATTATTATTATTTTTTTCTTTAAAGCATTTTGTCTTTAAAATCCTTTAAAGTAAGAGAAAAGTTATTGTAATTGATGAACCACCCATACTTTCTCTGAACTTAGATCACATGCTGATCAAGTTAGCTCGGTTTGGGTTATAAAACAGTTATTTGAATGTTAGTGTCTAATAAACGGCATAAACCTTGAATCAGGATTCCACAGGCAGGGTTTGGGTGGAAAACATGGATGCCGTGTGCATTAGATCCATAAGGAACAAGCTGGATTGTGTTATTATTTTTTAAAGAAGCAATGCATATGTCTGCCATACATGAATCACGTGACCAAAAAACCAAAACAAATATTTCAGCAGTCAGACTTTAGTGGCAATGGCCTCTTCCGGATGGTCTCGCTGCTATGAAGGGTTTAAACGCTTGCATGATGAGGTTTCATGTCAAAGCTTTACCTTGTTTATACCACACTTACTTGCTCTGAGGAGAAGAGATTTTTTGCTTGATGCTGTTGAAGCAATTTACAGAATGGAAATACACGAAATCAAAGCAATGAAACGTTTCACACAATTGAACATTATTGTAAGATGAGACAGAGAAAGAGGGACAGAGAGATTCTTTGAGGAGGAGAGGACGTGCATTTCAGAGACATGCTGAGGACATTCATTCCCTGTCAGAGACTGAGAGCAGGACTATCGTTAGGATAAACCGCTGACGTCAAGCGGCTCAAGTAAGACTTTCTGGGATGCATTTGAGCAGGCAGAGGTTTAAAGTCAACATGAAATCAAAACCGGCCCTATTTAGCATTTCAATACACATCTGTAGCCATAAATGTTTTTCAAAAAAATATATATATAAACAATGATCAAAGTAAATAACCCACCCCACCTCTGAACTTTCAGCCAGTGTTGTTATTATTAAATAAAACTAAAATGATTAAAGTATATATATTTTTCAGAAGGGAAAATTAAATAAAATACAAATTTTAGCTGAAAAATTAAACTTAAAAAAAAACGTTGACTAAAATTAAAAAATAATACAGAGATAGAAAATACATTAAAGCTAAATAAAAATATAAAAAATATTATTCTTAACTGTTTTAAGAATTTTAAGTAAATATTCAATAATTTTTATTCTTTGCTTTTTTTACTATTTGTATTTCCTGTGCATCTGTTGTGATTATTTTATGATTATTGCAAGTCTTTTTATGGTAAAGCACTTGAAATAAATTAAAAAAAAAGAAAAAAAAAGAAAAGCTAATTCAAAATATTAATTAATGATATAACAGTATTTAAATAATACTACACTAGCTAGGTTTACGTGCAACCAAATAATCTGTTAGTAATCGGACTGATGGCTCAATCGGAGAAAAAAGCCTTCATGTAAACACTTTAATCAATGCGACTGAGCTCGATCCGAATGAAATTTCGAAGGGGTGGTGTAGACCTTTTTTAATCCGATCAAGAGGACATGTAAACACTTGTTCAGATTGAAAACCAAAACTGGAAAGTACTGCGTACATGCAATGACATAGAAATGGTGCAACGACACATGACGTGTGAAATGAGCTGTTGAATTTGTAGAACAAAGTGTCATAAATGACTGTCATGTTATCTAAAAGTCTCCTTCCACTAACTGTCTGTGAAGTGGAGCAGAACAAGGTCCTGTCAGGCCTCGCTTTATACTCTCATCCACAGACGGGGCTTGTTTTGGCTATGGGAATGGGCAATTTCACTGCTTGATAAATAAAAGCAGCATGGCACAAAGATTCACGTGCTTAGCACACGAAATAGATAAATATTAAGTCTGTTCTTTGAAACAAGAAGCATAAGGATAATTGTATGTGCAAACAGTATATTGGTGCAGTGTGCACGTCAAATCTGATACTGAATCCAAAAAATAAAAAAAAAAAACATTGTGACCTATAAACACCCTCGTCAACCCGATCAATTTTTAGTGATCATGTGAACACTACGTTTGGATTCATCAACCGCAATGATTTGATTTTTCATTCAGCTACTGTTACCGACTCCATGCGAGTTAATAGTTCAAATTAAAGGGTTAGTTCACCCAAAAATGAAATTCTGTCATTAATTACTCACCCTCGTGTTGTTCCAAACCCGGTAAGACAAGGTAACTATCTGGAGTAACTAGCAAGGTAACTAACAAGGATCTGGGTCAGCGCCGGTGCTGCTACACGCTCACGTCATGATATTGTCGTGAACACGCATCCACAAGTAGAGACGAAAATGTGGAATAAAGTCGTTATTTTTGCTTTCTTTGTACAAAAAAGTATTCTCATAGCTTTGTAATTTTACAGCTGAACCACTGATATCACACAAACTACTTTGTCGATCATCGTGGTACTTTTCTGGACCTTGAACGTGGTAGTTACCTTGCTGTCTATGGGAGGGTCAGAGAGCCCTCAGATTTCATACAAAATATCTTAAATTGTGTTCCGAAAACAAACAAAGCTTTTACGGGTTTTGAACAACACGAGAGTGAGTAATTAATGACAGAATTTTCATTTTTGGTTGGACCAACCCTTAAACGAACAGCCAAACATCTTTCTAGTTATTCTTTTAGGCTGCTGTTGAAGGTAAAGTAGCCTTTCTAAAATCTTACCAACAGTTAACGCAGTCTTTTAGTGCCCGTTAAATGTAATAGAAACACAGCAATACTGTAAGAGCAAAGAATGCTAAGTTTTGACGTGCTGGTCATCATCTGATGATCCAATCAGTTAACGACGAATAAAACAAACCTTTAATAAAAGGATTTTTTAATCCTCTTTGAATGTTACATGGAAATTAAATGGTTTTGAATGCGGTTTCATGTTGACTTTGAGAAACGTTGAAGTTCTAGACAGGAAAATTCAGTGACAGAGACATCATCATTTTTTTGATCTATCCAGGAATCATAGCGGAACCGTCAAAAAAAAAAAAAAAGAGATATCATTAAGAGAGAAAAGAGTGTACTGGCGAACGGGAGTAGTGAGGGATTGTGGGAATTCAGGGAAAAGGTGAACATTGGTTGTTATTTCCATGGATGCCAGAGAAAGACAAGCAGTCACCCACCTATCCACGATCAGATAGATACGACCACTGACTTTAGTATAGCTGTGAGGGGAGGGACGGCAGGGGAAAGACGGGAGCACATGATTGGTTAAAATCAGAAATGGATTTGCATAAATAAGACTGAGGACTGGCAGCATTTAACAGATAAAACAAGGATGACACTGCTGCAGATTCAATAGAGAGAAAACGGTCATGAATGAAGAGAAATGAAGAAATGAGGAAACAAGGCATCAGGATGAAACAACGTCAAGTTAAGTTCAACAAGAATGAAACTACTAAAGTAAGATATTGCTCAAATTAATCATTAAAGCAATGTAACATAAGAGTTATCGTTCAACACACACTTATCCTAATTATTATAAAAATATGTTTAATAAGAATAATCTATGCATAATAATAATACTAATAATTGTTATTATTATTATTATCATAATAATAATATGTTTTAATGATAATTCTGAGCAATAATTCTGAGCTAATTATTGCATATTATTATTCATTACAACAACAACAAAAATAATAATAACAATTCTAATCAATCACAATCACATAATAATCATTATGATGATAATTGTTTATTATTATTATTATTATTATTTCCCTAAGAAAATAGCGGATTTGACGTGGTTACAGGTATGCATTTGTGTTAAGACTCGTTTATGACACATGACATCTCCACTCTTCCTGTTAGCATCAGCTGTGACTGGCGGGAAAGCGTCTCTCACCTGTAAATGGTGCTCTGCTCTTTGCTGATGACGGCTTTGAGATCGGTGAGCTGCAGGAAGTGGTCGTGGAAGTAATGCAGGTGCAGGATGCAGACCAGCAGGAAGGACGTGGGGATGAAGATACGGGTGAACAGATCAGAGAGGATGTACCTCTCCAGACCGATGTCCTTCAGTCTGAGAGACAAAGAGAGAACCATTACTGCATTATTCGGACTTAAAACACTTTCATTTTGGCTAGAATCTAATACTTAGTCATATACACATTTGAATGGACCACAAGGCAGCTGACTAGGGTTCTGCATGGTATGGTTTTGGTAAGTGCAATGATCAAAACAGTGATGTCAAATGATTAATTGCGATTAATCGCATCCAAAATAAAAGTTTTTGGTTACATAATATATGTGTGTGTACTGTGTACTGAAATTTATCATGTATATATAAAGTCACACACATACAGCACGTATTTTGAAAATATTTACATGTATTTACATGATCGTGATATTCAAATATTTATATCCTATATAAATATATAAATATATAAACAAAATTTTTCTAATGTATTAAGGTGTGTGGTATATGATATCACAGACACACCACATGATATTCTGTAATCAAAAAGTTTATTTTGGAATGCGATTAATCTCGATTAAGCGTTTTGGCTCGCACTAGATCAAACACATCTAAGGATTGTTTTGAACAAACCTCACACGTCTTTCTGATATGCCGTCATTCTGGTCCAGGTAGCGATGGCGTGTCAAAAATGACAGGTGGAGATAGTTGTGAGCACTGGCATGGTGTACACCTACCACCCGAATACAGAAGTACTTCAGGATCCGGCGCCACACCACCCTTAATTGCCACCTGCGGAGAAAAAAACGCTCTGTCTAAATACCTTTAAAAGAAAAGGTCATCCACAAAATTAAAGTTTCTGGCATAAGGTATATTTCTAATAAATATGTATCTATTTTATCACTATATTGTGGGGATAATACTAATATTATATTATTTGTCGTAACATATATATTTATTTATTTACATATATTTAACCAATACTGTACAAGTAAACAGGCATCTTTTATATGCAATAAATACTATTTATAAAATTAGGAATAAAACTAAATTTTCTATCATAGATATATATATATATATAGTACATTTATAACATCAATAGATAATAATTGTTAATATAAAATAGGTTAATTTTGATGCAGAAAACATACAAGAAATTATATACATTTAAATGATAATATTATAGGCTTAATTTTATGCAAAAAATTACATGCTTATTTCTGGGTGCACTACAGTATATGTATAAAATTAAGCCTATTTTACAATAAAAACCTACATAAAAGACATGTTTTATTGTAATTCTACGCAAAACACTAAGTTGTTTTTATTTTGCATATAATATTTTATTTTTTGAAGTGAATAGTCAACATCCTAACAAGCTTTCTAGGCGTTCTGTGGTTAGATAGCATTGCAGCACCTGGTAAAGAGCCACGCAGGACAGAAACATCATCATGTAGATGATCTTGTACATGACCATCTTTCCTTCGAAGCTGACGAAGAAGAACATTCCTCCGCAAACATAGATCCAGTATTTCACCAGCAGAGCCATCACTAGTTTCCCAATCACATGCATCAGGTCGTTCTCGTCCCCCTCCTCTTCCTCTTTGTCTTTCTCTTCCTCTGCAACCCACATGGAAAGTTATTTCTTTATGAATATATAGCAACGAAGAGAGATTTTCTGCAGTGACTATTAAAGGGTTTCATCTGTATGTTACATATAGGACCCCACCTTTTTTCTGCTCATCTATTTGGACGTCACAAAGAGCTGCTTCCTCTTCCATCTTCTCTTGTCTCTCCATCAAAGTTTGTCTGAGCAGAAGCCAGAAACTCAGCTGACACAGAACCTACAAACAGTCACAATGCCAAAAACACATTAGCAAAATGCTCTGTAGAAACCCAATTTTTGGGTTTCAACAAAAAACTGATTAAGGTTCATCTGAATGGACTGAAATTTACATCAAATTTACGGTTTACATCATAAGTGTTTTTATACATTTCTAACTGGCATGGGGTTGCATTATAGTTATATATTATAGTTATATAGCCTAGTTATATAGTATAAAAAAAACCTAATAAATTATCTGTAGAATATGCTTCAAGTCAAACACCTGTTGTGTTTTGTTAGGAGACGCACAGCAGTTCTTCTGTTGCTTTATAGGTAATATTTTCATTTACTGTACACAATTTTGCAAAATCAGACAATATTGCATCTAATATATACCACAATATTAACTTCTTATTATTGAATTATTGTAAATAAATATCACATTTGCAACTGGTTAGTGTTTAAAGAATGCTGGGAAATCCCTTCACGTAACCCTATAAGAGAGAAGAAGACAAATCACCCACAGACAAGCTGCTACTTTGTAACGGCTTTCTACTTCAAGGACCTTGATAGAAATATAGTGGAGGAAAAGGGACGATATATTGTCTTTCATAATGCCTAGGAAGTTAAAGTCATATAGTTGGCAGAAAAATTATACTCAGTAAAGTACAGCTGCTCAAAAAAAAGTGTATTTAGTACGGTAATCAAGTAAATGACTTCATTACGGTCCACCTCTGCAGGCTGAAGTATTTGTTCATTTACACACAGTAAACAGTAATATAAATCCTTACAAATTTCAAATAAACTGTTCTTTCTTTGAATATAAAGATATATATACATATATAATATCTATATATATATAATATATATATATTAATATATAACACTAGCTATAATATATTTTTTCTTTTTTTGGTTTTTTAAGTAATAAATATATATCAAAAAAAGTAGTAATAGAATAAAAAGTGTCGTGATCCCAAGCTGAATTTTCAGCAGCTAATGCTACATCCTCAGGGTCCCAGTGCCTCTTCAGAAATCATTCTAATATACTGATGTGCTGCTCAAGAAACATTACTGATTTATTATTACTGTTGAAAACAGTTGTGCTGCATCATATTTTTTTGTACCATTCAAAAGTTTGGGGTAATAAGATTTCAAAAAGAAAAAGAAAAAAAGACCACCTTTATTCAGCAAGAACAGATCAAAATTGATCAAATTAACAGAAAAGACATTTATAATGTTATAAAAGATTTCTTTTTCAAAACCTTTACTATTGATAATAATAATAATTGAGCAACAATCATATTTGATGATTGAGCACCTTTTTTATTAGAATTAAAAAAAGAGTTTTTTTTAAATGGCACTAAAAGCAAAAGTGCATTATTTGTATTTCTTATTTACACTAAAACAAAATATACTAATGCAATTTTATATACATATTAAATACAAATATACATATTTTAAAGATATATACAGCAGAAACTGTACCTATTGATGAGGCCTGATTAAAGTGAAAATAAATAATCTTATGCAAAATCAGGCAGTTCATTGTATAATTGTTACCTTGGTGCTCAGTTCAGTGAAGGGCACCTTCATCTTCAGAAAGAAACCCGGCACTGGATCCAAGCGCTCAAAACACCAGATATACTGAAGGACCAACAGGAGGTTCCCATAGGCCACCATGAATGGCGAGGTCATCATGGCGTATTTCCTCCGGTCACGTACCATCCACAGAGTACAGGACCACAGCAGAAAGACAAACGTCAGCCAGCTAACGTACGTTATACTCCACGCCTTAGAGATGAAGAAAGATCGATGATGAGATGCCATGGTTCATAGTTTTATGTTTCCCGTTGAATCTTTTCCTACTCAAAATCTCACGTAGAACTTCAAAAGAATAGTTAGAAATGTAAATCTGCTGTTAATTTACTTACCCTCAGGCCATCCAAGATGTAGTTGACTTTTTTCTTGCATCGAAGGGTAAAGAAGTTTTTAGCTGAAAACGTTACTTGGTAATTCATAAAATGGAATTCAGTGGCTACCATTAAAAAGAAAATACATATCAAAGAACACAAAATGAATACCGTGGCTCCTGACGATATACTGAGGTCTTATGAAGTGAAACGATTGCTCTGTGCAAGAAACTTAACATTATTTACAACATTATTACATGCATAATCCAGAGCCTCAGGCAAACGGGGAAATTTTATTCTTTTCCGCGAACTGGTTCTTTTGGACAGTAAAGGCCACGTTCACACAGCAGCTTAATAAATCCTAATAAGGTTACGTTCACACACAGTACTGTTATTTACGGGTGTGACAACCGCATTCTGTAACCGAACTCACACCCATACATTTTCAGGACTCACAACCGCATTCTCTTAACACACGTGCTGTGTGAACAGAACAGGACTGGACAACTACGAGAGATAGCCAATAGAACGCGTGTCTATCGTGAGTTATGAGTTTTCATGTGTGATTTCGGTAACTTACAGTGACGGAGAGCTGAATTTTCAGCATCATTACTCCAGTCTTCAGTGTCACATGATCCTTCAGAAATCATCCTAATATGCTGATTTGCTGCTCGAAAACCATTTATTATTATCATTATGTTGAACAAAGCTGAGTAGAATTTTCTCAGGTTACTTTGATGGATAGAAAGTTCAGAAAAACAGCATTTATCTGAAATATAAATCTTTTGTAACCTTATAAATGTCTTTATCATTACTTTTGATCATTTCAAATCATCCTTGCTAAATAAACGTATTAATTTCCTTGATTTCAAACTTTTTCCTCAGTTCAGTGCCTGTTGGAGGAACTGAAGCACTGAATGACTTAATTTATCATAGGATCAGATACTGTACGCTGGCATACTGGCTCATTTCCAGTCAGAGTGACTGTCTGGCATCTGAAAGTGAGTTTTGATTTGATCAACTTGTAGATCTGTGCTGAGCTTGTCGGGGCCTGTTGTAGAAGTTCGCACGTCTCCAACTTTGGTGGACTGAGTTCACGCACCTTCCACTTCCAGAACAATACAACCAGACAACTGCCGCTCCAAAGTAACGCAATATGTCTTATCACACTGACATCAACTTACGTGTACGCATCGCCTGAGGCTTCTGGGATTTACAGTAATAATGGTGGTAATAAATATTTCAGATTGAATGCACCAACGACTGACCGTATTCTACGGTTATTAAGAGCTAATACCTCAATGTAAGGGCTTAGCGCGCCCCGGAAATCGAAATGAAAGCGAGATCGCGATTCGACAGAAGCTGCGACTGTCATGCATATCTTTCAAGAGTTACGACACGGTCTTGCTAGACTGGCAGCTCCGTAATCAGATCATTAACGCTCCGTAAGGCCAAGGCGATTCTCGCATCATGACCGTCCAACATACATTCCCCGCAGAGGACGAACCAGAAACAGCCCTATACGCCTGCTAGGCGTAGAATAAAACAAGTGATACGACATAACTCACAACTGCTTTCATGTTGAGCTAATCAGACCCCTCGTGACATAAACACACGACTACGGCTAAATATATCGTTTAGTCGTGATGTCATCTTATATTATTATAATTCTTCAATTAAAAATAAAGTTATTTATAACTATTCGTACATAAAGTACATGCTCGCTTATCACTGTCTTAAATACTAGGGATAATATTTCGCGGCCTTAGGCGTGGGTGAGAAGCCACTCATCCAAGAAGGATTTATTTCAAACACTCGTCTGACGTTATGAAGTGAGTTTGGAGTTAAAATATGTTATTAAATGTGGTATTTCACATGCTTTCAGATGGAGTAGCATTTACTTCACAGAGCCGTAGTTCACTGAGAAGCTATGCAAACAGCTGTCATTATCGTGAATGATTTCTTCGATTTCAGGATCGCGCAATAAAATCGTCTGCGATTTTTTTGCGTAACTTGTCAGTGAACTACGGCTCTGTGTAGTAAATGCTGTTCCATCTGAAAGCATGTGATGATGATTTCCTGCTGATTACAGAACCGGCTTTTTTAACAAAATGCACATGACAATCAGATTCGATTAATCGTGCAGCCCTACCTCAATGCATTTTTTTTCTCAAAAAACGGTAGCTGCTGACTTACATTTTATGAATCACCAAGGACCACGTTTTCTGCTAAACATCATCTTTTACTCCTCTACTGAAGAAAAAAAACATCACCTACATCTTGGATGACCTGAGATGAGTAAATTAAAAGCAAATGTTCATTTTTGGGTGAACTATCCCTTTAAGCTTTGACCTTCTCACCATCATAGCAATAAGAGCACAGATGTAGCTCTGCTTCATGACAAACTTGAACACTTTCACGAGAGCGCCTGGTGGTCCGCCCTGTTCTTCCTCTTCTTCTTCCTCTTCCTCTTCCACATCTGTCTTCTCCTCTTCCTCCTCCAGCTGTGAGTCCAAGATCTCATTCGTGTTTTCATCCGTCATCTCTGTGTGGAGCATTAAAATAATAGTAATTTCCATTTGTTCACTTAAGAAAAATCTCAGTGAATGATCAGATATTAGTTAACTAGGAACTAGTCTCAGCCACAGACAGCGGTGAGATTCTAATCAGTTAGTCATGTTTAGAAAGAACCAGGTTATAGTGCAATGAGCGCTTTTGAGGAAGAACTTGTCACTGGATTTGCCCCAGTTTTTGACCATTTTTTTGTGTTTTTTTTGACCAGCCTTGGTATCAAATAAACTAGATACGGAAGAACAGAACAGTTTATTGCACTTTGTTTTTAAACTGGCTTTTATTATCTACTTCTCATCTAAATGTTATTAAACATTTCGACAGAAGCACCGATAGAACCTCTTATTTTAGTATTATTGAGATACTATTATAGCTTTTATTAACAGTTTGAATTAGTTTTCATTTCAGTTATCATTTTAATTTTTGTTAAAGTATTAGTAATTTTGCTGTTCATTTCTGACATTTTAATATTTCTGCCATTTTTTATTAATTATACTTCTGTTTTAATATTTTTATTTAGTTAACGTTTATGTGAAGTAACAAAAATCACAACATTTCATTTTTATGATAACCCTGGGTAGAATATACAGTTAGAAGTTGAATTGTTTTATTAGGTATTTCAGTTCAAAGATATCTATGGATGTGTGTTTATGGTATCTCACCTTCAAATTCGACAGGCTGATCCACTTTGTACTGAGGAGTTGAGTAAATGTCCAGACTGATCGGTCCGTTCTCAATGGGCACAGCATCGCTGCAAGCGGAGATCGTTCTTATCCTCTTAAACGACGTCCCATTTGAGTTGACCACCGCAATCTTTATAGCAACACAAAAAAAAAATACATAAGGGACAGGTCATATAATGTGCACAGAAAATAACTAATATCTGTCTAAAAGCAATTAATATACAGCATACAAGATTATAATTGTTTTTGCAGCCAGTTTTAACCATAGACTGTAAAAAAGTGTGTTAACACACACATGTAGTGTCACCAGTGTTGGGGAAAGTTACTTTTAAAAGTAATGCATTACAATATTGCATTACTCCCTAAAAAAAGTAACTAATTACGTTACTAGTTACTTTTTTGGAAAGTAATGCATTACGTTACTTTCGCGTTACTTTCCATTACTTTTTAGTATGTATAGTATTAATTTGCTTTTAATATAAAAAGTTCTTTTTTTGGCAAATGTAAAAGCCCTTTCACTCCAAAAAGTGTAATGAATAAACCTCATGCTGAAGCAAACGTAAATTCACATCTGTACACAAGTAGAACGCTGGAGAAGAAACACTCTTCAGCAATAAAAAAGCAATGACGCACAATTGTTAGTTTCTCTAAAGTCATTTTTGCTTATTAGTATGGTTGAACTGGATCATCAAAGGTCAGCAGCAAAGTCATTGGTTAATAAAATGGGATTAGATACATTTGTGTTATTTAACATATTTAATTATTGCAGGTTTGCGTCATATTCTGAGTTTGCATTTCACTGTTTTAATTCATTTTTGATGAATACTAAATCTGTTTTTTTGTGAGTGGGATGAATTAATGCACATTCACATTTAGTCTGGAACTACAGTAGCATCATGTTCACACGGCGCACACAACTCCTCTGTATTTCCGATTTCTCCCAATATGGGGACAGGGGAGCTGTCAGTCAATAAATGGGAAAGAGTAACTGGCATTACTTTTTTGAAAAGTAACTCAGATATTTTCTTGTAAATTAAAAAAGTAATGCGTTACTTTACAAGTTACTTGAAAAAGTAATCTGATTAACTTGCGTTACTTGTAATGCGTTACACCCAACACTGAAATGCACAGTTTGAAGTGTAAAAATCTTTGTGGCTTGTCAAAATGGTGATCTTCTCCAAAACCAACAATAAAAACTTTTTCAAAAAAAAATTTTTTTGAGTTGTGACGTTTTTCTCAACACACATCTTTTCGCTACAATTCGCCTTACAGATGAAAAATAAATAAATAAATAAAAGATAAATATATTGTTATTACATAAGTAAATTAATAATGCAATTAATATCAAGTAATGCTTTAGTTTTAACAATTGCTATTAAAAAAAAGTAAATTTTTAATCTACTGAAGATTTATGGGATTAATGGGAAATATAAAAAATTATATTTTATTATCCTATTTTAAATAATATTAATTATAGATATATTGCATAGTATATTGCAATATACTTAATTTTAAAATAACAATATATATTATTTATTTAAAAATAGGAAATTTTATTTACTGAGATTTACAAAACAACTAGTCAAGAAAATTTGGAGGGGTGGGGAGGCTTCTTTTTCTTTTCATTTAACGGTTTAGGAGATTCACCCAGAGAGATCGCGTTTCACCCCAAAGCCACTGAAACATGCCACATCAAGAGCAGCGTACACACAGACACAAGCTGCTAAAAGCTCAAATCAATCACACTATATTTGTCCACAGTTAAAACTTGCAGACACAGTGTTACTTAAGACTTGGCAAAACCACAATGAGCGCAAACCTCTGAGGTGCTGTACCCGTCCTGAGTGGAAATGAGCTAAAGAGAGAGAGAAAGAAAGAAAGACAGCAGACGGGGCAAGGTGAATGTATTGATGAGCACAGGAGGTCGATAACATTATGCTGTTCTCTAACATCAGTACTGAGCAGAGCAAAGTACAGCGCCACTATTCACAGATAGAGACCAGCACTCAGACCAACGCGAGCTGAAAAACCTTTAATACTGATGCTAAAGTTTAAGATAACATGGACACTCTTGATGCTGTTTTTAAGACAAAAAAATATATATAATAATAATTATGCACTAATCAATTTTGTGATATTTGGCTTTTCATACCGTGTTGTTACAGACTAGTGGAATGAAAATACCCACAATACACTTTTAAGTGTTTATATTATTGCACTTTATCTATTTGCGTTTGTTGATTTTAATTGCAATACATATCTTTAACCCTTGTGCGATCTTTTGGACATTTTTGTCCTTTTCTGTTTTTTTTTTTTTATCATTTTGCCTGTGTTTATGCCAACTGCATAAATTTTGGCACAGGCGTGTATTTTTATTGGAATTTAAATATTTCACCCTCATTTCCTTTAATAAATCTATTTTACACTAGGTACAAAAAATAGTTCCTCTCAGGACTTTAAGGACAAAAATGTCCTCATTGAAACCCATTAAATCTGCAATTTGTATTCCCAGGTCCATTTAACTATAAAATGATGCAGTCTTTGTTAATAAGCTTTCATTGTGTTGGCAAGGCTTCAAAATGATAATTTTTTATTTATTTTACTAGATTGTGCCATTTTCTCAGATTTGGCCTATAAAGCAAATACTCACAATTTTCATGTTTTCTGCTTTTGCTGTATTATAGAGCCAGTTGGATAAATTATGCAGCAATAATAATGGTGTGGGTATGTTGGTATGGATATCAGAGTGTGGTTTGTATTGTGTGTCCTAAATACAATTTTTGTGTGTTTGTGTGTGCGCACCTGTAATGTTTGAGAGAGAGAAATTATACTGTACTGTGAATCACAAATCCCACCGCTGTGTATGCCAGCGGAGCTTTGCTGGAATCTAATGTGAAACGTTTGGTTCTTACGGTGGCCGAGAAGTGCAAAGCAAATCACAATTCTGAAAACAAAATTGCAAATGCAAGTCTAAAAAACAAAATGACAATTCAGAAAATATTATAATTCAGAAAACATTATAACAAGTCATAAAACACAATGACAAATTCGAAAACAAAATAACATGTCAGAAAACACAACGACAAATCCGACAAACCGGAAGAGGTAGGTATAGTTTGAGACAGCGCCATTGGTTTGGGATTACTCACCGCTGACTGGACGAGTCGTGGTAGAAAGTTCGGAGATGGTGATAATACATTGTTAAAAGTGGCTGTAAAATATCAGCTCCAGTGGCGCAGATGGATAACCGTATGTCACCGACTTTTTGACGCGATCGACCAGGGTTCGATCCCACCTTTTGCCGAACTTTTTTTTTCTCCCTTTTCAAATCTCGTATCACATCGTAAAGGCATTTATTTTCAATAAAAATTAAGGAAATAATCAAAAAGTTGGAAATAAAGTATCGGGTAGGTGTAGGGAGGTGTTTATTGTACCAATAAGGTGGTATCCATTTAATAATTATAATTATAATTTACACTCAATACGTTATTATTGCATACTGTTTTATGTATGTATATGTACTACAATACTGAAGTGCAGATTAATTGCCAATATTTGTAACAAGTAGTATACTTGATAGTAGAATTCCTGCTATTTTAACATAGTGTAATAGAATCCATTGCTAATACGAGATTTGAAAAGGGAGAAAAAAAAAGTTTGGCAAAAGATGCGATCGAACCCGGGTCGATTGCGTCAAAATGTCATTGACTAGCGCATATCCATCTGCACCACTGGAGCTGATATTTTTTAACAGCCACTTTTATCAATGTCAAATATACACCCCTGTATTTTTTATTCCACATAGTAAGGGCAATCATACAATACATTTTAAACGATCTACTTTAATACCATACCTGGCTCGAACTTTCTTTCTACCACGATCGTCCAGTCAGCGTTGAGAATCCCAAACCAATGGCGCTGCCACTTTACCTACCTCTTCCGGTTTGTCTGGTTTGTCATTGTGTTTTCTGACTTGTTAATTTGTTTTCGGATTTGTCGTTGTGTTTTCTGACATGTTATTTTGTTTTCAAATTTGTCATTGTGTTTTCTGACTTGTTGTAATATTTTTTTAATTGTTGTTGTGCTTTCTGAATTGTTATTTTGTTTTTTAGACTTGCATTTGCGTTTGTAATTTGTTATTTTGTTTTCCGAATTGTGATTTGCTTTGCACTTCTCAGCCACCATAGCTGTTCTAACACAAACCAAATTTACAAAGGCTCATCATTTTGAGTATCAACCTCAAATTTTGGAACCAACTATTTTTAGAGTTCTGGCTTTGATTTTCCTAGACCCATTTTTGTGTTCAACAGTTTTTATTTAAAATCTATAATTTTATATAAAAAATTGCTCATAACTCTTTTCATAAGCTAAGTTTGTAATTGTGTTTACCCCAACTGTCAGGGTCTTCTTTAAAATGAACCAAACTTAGTCTGTACTCCTCTAAGCTTCAAAATTGTGGGGGTTTAGACGTTTTTGGACTGGACATCGTTGCCCTCTATTAACCTATTGTTTAACTTTTTTAATTGACCAAAGAGGTTAAGGCCATGTTTTCCCTCAAAATGAGTTTTATCTCCACTTTCAGCAACCACTTACATGCCACTAAAATTGACAGTTATAATCCTATCTATAATTCTAAATATTTTTAAGTGGATCGCCTGGCGGTTTCTTTCTCGTGCCATTATCATTATCGTACTGATTTATATACCATTTTCTTCTTAAAAACAACATCGTGTTGAAAATGGTGTATATTTACAGGTCTCTACGGACGGTCGTTTTTCCTCCACTTCACGCAGTGCACTTTCATACTTCCAAACTTCCAGTTTTATTCCTCTCTATATCTCTTTACTTATTTTCTTACCTGAAGTGGGTTTGTTAATATAATCATTTATTTTCACATTTATATTTCTAAAAAGCAATGGGGAAACTGCATATGTTTCAAGGCTCTGTGTAGTTATTTTTTTATCTCCATTCAGCTCACCTACATATCCAGCAAACGTAAACCGGTGTTTTCATTTCCTATTGGATTTCTGAAGGGTTTTTTTACTGGAGTGGAATTTTTTCATCATCCCACTTCACAGTGATCGTATATAACATTTTATTCCTAAAAACATGTTGAATTTGTTTTTTTTCTGGCTGTTGACCATACCTTTTTCTCCAATGTTTTGATTATGGAATGATAAAAAGAGATATCCAAAATCACTTCTATAAAAACATTTAACTCTAATACGTCAACAAAATGAAACAAGAATTTTGAATCTGGCTTTATCCAATGTTCAGATTTATTTTCTAGAAACATGTATTTTTATCACTCAATAAATCCAAAAATGCTGTCAACAGCCAGAAAAAAAACATTTTCAGCATGTTTTAGAACAAAACATTATATAAATCAGTGCGAACGATATATAAACAAATTCCTCAAAATATAGATAGGAACACAACTGTAAATGTTAGTGCATGTAAGTGCAGCTTAAGTGGAGATAAAACTTCAATAAAAATGGCCTTTGAAAATATGTATCGTAATTCAAATCTAGACACAAATAGATATAAAGTGCAATAAAATAAACACTTAAAAGTGTATTTTGGATGTTTTTGTTTCACTAGGCTATGGCCATGTTAAATTCGGACTTATATTGCGACCTCTAAAATTAAATATTTGAATTAAGATAGAGTTAACCTTGTGAGACATTTCCTTAATTTAAGCTTTAAAAATGCTCTTTGTTTCCTCACATTTCTTTCCTCAGTTTTCTGATGCGCTTTCCACCAGAGCAGCCGCTTCCCGATCGACGTGTGAACGAAGCTGTTTCCCGTGGCCTCATTTCCCTCGTTTATCTCCTCTTTCTCACTCTCCTGCTGGAGAAAGATCAATAAACACAGAAACATATTCAGTGAGCAGCATGAATGGAATTAAAACATGTATCATGGAGCAGCTTACGAATGAAAACGCAGAAGATGATAAACACACTTAATGGAGTCACGAGATGAAAACAACAACACTGAACTAATCATTTCATCGGATGAAAGCATAACGGCGTTTATGATTCATCATCGATCTCTCTGTGAAGTCACGCAACCAGTTATTCTCATCACTTAGATTTACGGCGACAAGAAAATCATGAAATCATGCTGTGATCAAACCTAGAGGCATGTGAATCAATAAGCTCATGCATGTGAGGTTTTGAAGGAGCGAGTGTATTGACCGCTCTATAAAGTCACGACAGCATGTGGACAGATGAGAAAAAGGTGACAGAGATCAAACCAACATTGTACTTTATGTACCTATCATACACATCTTCATATCAGTGTTATTTTAGTACAATTCAAATACTATTATATAGCCATGATTTTTTTGTTAATATTTTTGAATTACATTTTATTTTGATATTTTGTTTTCACTTTAATTTTTAGTATAAGTTTCTGAGTTTTTCTTGTGTGTTATTGTCATTATTTATTAGTTTTTTTATAAGTTTTTTTTTCCTTTTTCCTTTTATTATTTTATTTATATAAAGGTAACATTTATTTTATTTAAATTAACAAAAATGATTTTAGATTTCCAAAATTTCAATGTTTCCAAATGTTTTCTTGAAACGAATTGTTAATTGATCAATAAATCAATATACAGGTTTGTCTCTCTGTCCTCAATATTTTGTTTGCCTTTTTTAAAATCTCTTAATATATTCAAATCAATTTCTTTGTATTAAAGTGCATGAAGAATGCATTAAATTGAGCTTGACATCAAAGATACAAAAAAGATTTTGTGTAAAACACAATAACAATTCTTTTCAAAATAAATTTATGTTTAAACCATTTTTTTCGTCACTGGAATTTTTATGCTTAAAAACATAAAAAACCTTTATGCCAATGACAAAAATAATTTAAAGTATAATATTTAAAGGATATTTGGATATGTTTGACTAAAAAATATCATTAAAAATGTGTACATTCAAATAATAAATACACTTTAAAATATTAGTACTTTCTTCACTTCGTGACATTAGGCTCACCATGATCATGGGATCTTGCAGCCACAGACGGATCAAGGTGGCCAGTGTGTAGTACAGGACCAAGAGCATGATGGGATTGACAAAATGGTGCCAGTTCAGACCACTGTTGACAGCAAGCTTCCAGGTTGAGGAACAGTCGGTTCGAACGATGGAGGAGATGCCAAACAAACTGTGGAGAAAAAGTAAACCGGGTCATTTTGCTTTAATGATATCATTTTTATCCTGCTTCTTACTCTAGCTGTGACTGGGACAGAAATGATCACATGACCACAGCCCATGTTGAGGGAAAAACAGGAAGTGATGCGGAAAGCACTGACTGTCAACACTGCTACTCAACAGTCATGCAGATCAAGGCGACGAGTCTTTCATCAACTACAATTAGGCCACAGACTTTTCCAACCAGATCACCATTAACTACACAACAACGGCTGTTCCTACTGTTCACGCCAAAACTGCTTTCACAAAGAAAAACTGATAACGACCAGCACAAAAGAGTGGGTTTATGGTCTACTTCTATCTATGAATTCAAGAGAAGGAAGTAAACAAATTGATACAATGTAAAAAAATAAATAAACATTATCAGTATTTAAATATTTTTGTATCAGGATAAGACACATTAAATCAAGAATGTATGAATGAATGAATGAATGAATGATGCATTTATTTGGGAAAGAAAAAGACTTAAGAACCAAATTAAGTGAGTTTTAGCTTAAAAAAAGAACAAATATCTGCCAGTGGGGTCAGAAAAATCTACTTAATTTAAAGGGAAAACAAGATTATTTTTCTTACCCCATTGTCAGATATTTTTTCTTGTTTTAAGCATAAACTCACTTTATTTTGATGCATTTTTCAGAAAACAAGACTTCATTTTCATTCTTAATTAAATGTGTCTTGATTTAAGAATGTTTCGATATTTTTTTACTGGAAAACAAGACAAAGATACTGAGGAAGAACAGCACTTTTTGCAGTGTATGTAAGTGTTAACAGGGTGTTTGCGTTTAATGAGTTTATCTGACCACAATGCACTTCTAACTTGAGTTTCAGTCGACTTAATTAACCTTGAGATCCCAACCGCAAACACAATGAAATGCAAACCTTAAAAGCAGCTTTAAACATTGAATTGATTTGAACTCACCAAGAGAAATACATTAGAAACACATCAGACCTTCTCTCTGCTGTAAAAAGTCAGTAAATTATGATTAATAATGATGTAATATAATAAGTAGTGCTGTCAAATGATTAATCACATCCAAAAATAAAAGTTTTTGTTTCATAATGTGTGTTTGTGTACTGTGTATATTTATGTGTATATATAAATACACACACTTGCATGTATATATTTAATAAAAATATGTTGTTTATATATTAAATCTATTTATATATTATATAATTTATATTAATATAAATATATACATGTAAATACATGTAATTTTTTCAAAATATTCTTGGTATGTTGTGCTTTATATATCTATATATAATTATATATATATATATATATAATATATATATATATATAAAAACTACACAGTACACACACATATATTATGTCAACAAAAACATTTATTTTGGATGCGATTGATCGCGATTAAGGGTTTGACAGCACTAATAATAAGTAAATAATGATTTTTGGGCGAATTATTCCTCTCATATTAATAAAACCATCTTGAGTGTGTATACTAAAAAAAAAAGAGTGTAGAAAACTTTTCACTCAGAAATTACAAGTAAATTATACAAAGAAACAACAAATAACACAATTAAACATGAAATATGGAAAGACTGAAATTGTATTTTCTTCTAAAATAAACTCCAATAATCTCTTATGACTTTTCAAAGGACCTGAAGATAAAACAGCATAACATTTACAGACAAAAGAACAGGCCACAATAAATTTCAAACAAGGCTGCTCTACTAAACATAGACCTAATGGCCTCTCACAGCCGAAGCAAATGCAGTCGGTGGAATCGATGCCCATGAAGAGCATCAAGGGCATGAGAGACGGAGCAGGAACAGGTGTCGAATCAGTCCATCAGCACCTGCAGATCATACACAGCCTAAGCCTGAGCAGATCTGAGAATACAGCTGGAAATATGAGGTGAAGGACAACTAGTGCTGAAATACACAGCACCGGTCTGTTTGTTGTAGCCATTCAAGGCATCACAGGCTTGAGCCCAACGCAAAAAAAAACTACTCTAAAAGGCAGCATAATTATACAGCATGGCCAAATTAGCCAGGATAGCATCTAATGCATTGTGACGGGTTTAGTGAAAATGTATATATACATTTTAGGCTTTTCCATTGTTAATTCAAATTTGAAAAAGCAAGAGATTTTCACTTTTAACTCAATTTTTATCATACTTAATCTACATTTTAATAAAAAGTTACTATTTTACCCAATATTTGTTTGTGCTATGAATTGCTATGCTTATTAGGCAATGGCATGGTATGTTTAGCAATATCTGAGCTACAATTATTAACAAAATAACATGGCATTACCTTAATGGTAGAGTTGTAACGGTATGAGTATTTTACGATCTCAGAACCATCGCAGAAAAGATCAAAATTTCATGGTACACAATATCACACAACATGATTTGAAATGTATTAGTTTGTAAATATTTCAGGTACATGCAATTTTTTCTCAAGGAAAAAGCATCTCAGTGGAAAAAAATGGGGGGAAAATTTACTAATACATTAAAGGGGTCATATGATGTGATTTCAAGTTTTCCTTTCTCTTTGGAGTGTTACAAGCTGATTGTGCATAGATAAGATCCCTGAAGTTGCAAAGACTAAAGTCTCAAAACCAAAGAGATGTTCTTTATCAAAGTTAATACTCTGCCACGCCCCCTAAAACGGCTTGTTCTAACACGCCCCCCACATATCTATGTTACTATGTGGAAATATTAGCATAATGCAAACCAAATGTGCACGCAAAGAAAGAATGGTTTCAGTAACCGCAGTTAGTGTAGAAGCAGCATGTCAGGGAGACGCTGTATGATTCAGTGCAAAAGCAAAAGCACTTTATTTAGCCTTCCGAAAGTATATGCATTTATGAATCTTTAAGATTACTTACAACAGAACAGTGATTCATTTTATGGACGACCGTTTTGTGAAACTAGGAGAGGAGGTAATTCTGGCTTTGCTATGACAATCTGGTGCTTCTGAATCAGCTACTGTTTTGTTATTAGTTTAAGTATTTGCTATTGACTGTTCAATGCGGAGTTTTGCGCATCATGTGTGTGTGTGTGTGTGCGCGTGCGAGGAGAGAGAGAGAGAGAGAGCGGTGTGTGTGAGCGTGCGTGTGCGAGCGAGAGAGAAAGAGAGAGAGAGAGAGAGAGCAGTGTGTGTGTGTGTGCGTGCAAGGGGGGTCACATCCACAGGGAGTCACTGTCTTAACCGTGGCTTGTGTACTGCACACATACCTGCTTCATCACTGTGTCTGTCACGTGACTTTGTTCCCCTTTCGGCTCTGTCTTTACATTTATTTGAAAGATGAAGCTCGCGATTATGGTAAGGGGCACATTTCTGACGAGTGCTTGTGGTGTTCGGCTAATCACAATGCACTGGTCAGCTGGCCAATCAGAGCAGACTGCGCTTCTCAAAGGAGGGGGCTTTGTTGAAAACAAAAGAGTGTTTGAGAGAGGCAGGGCATAGAGAACCCACAATAATGTACAGTATTTGAAAAATAAAGTGTTTTTTTGAACATTAAAGCATGTCACATTTCTGTTACAACCAAATAACACAAAATATAATCTTAAAAAAAGCATCATATGACCCCTTTAAGGGAACCACTTCATTAGGTACATCAATTTAATATTACAATTACAACTATGAGTAAAATAACCACTTATATTAATTTGATACTTATATTTAACTGCTATTTATTATACTGTATATAATAATCACACTCAATAAAAAGGCTGTTGCACACAAGGTATTTTTCATAAAAAATATAAAATAAGCTCACTAACAAACTATGAACATTGGACAACTTTCTTGAGGTAAAAGTAACATTGAGTATTTTATTAATGTTTTATTTACTGAAACACAGGTTCAAATTTAAAAACACATTTAAGTAAAATGCACTGTATCTGTCAATATACTGATGTTCATTCATGTTTATTCATGCTATAACTAGTAGTAAAGAGGAAGAGATCATCGGTCCGCATGCTGCTTGAAGATACAGTGATCTCGCACAACATTAAAGAGCGCCATTTATTGTTTGGATTTCGTGATAAAGTTCACAAAACTCAAAAGCTGAATGAGTCATTCCTTTGGCATATACATGCATGACATTTGGCTGAAATGCATTAATGATGCTATATTCATTTGATCTGCGTGTAACTCTGTGTGTGGTTCTTCTGCAGCTCTTTTGTGGACCGGCCTTTGTCAGAACACACCTAACAGATGGGACACGGGACCTTTTATCTGTATGTCGCCTGAACATTGTGTCTATCAGAGTCCAGACACAGGAAATAAGGCCGTGTTTCACTGCAGGGCATGATGGGTATTCTCATTCTCATTCATTATTTAAAGCACACAGCAGATGCAGATTAATATGCATATGATGACATTAAACATATGACATATTATATGAGCATTACTGGCACTGTCGTATAAACATGAATTCAAAGTCCACCGATTTATAAATAATTAATATGGAGCAAGTTATCTGCATATACAATTTGCTGATTTGCAAACAATAGGTTTAATGTTATCTAATTTGATGATGCTGAGTTCAAAAATATTAATGAACACTTTTTACCATGTACAGTATTTTCATGAAATAAGATTGAAGAGTTTTCGGATTATATTTATGCATCAGGCTTAATGCATCAAAAGCATTTTTCAAAAGCAAAAAAAAGAAGTATTCAAAATGTAACATACAAAATGTGAAGGAGTGAAAAAATATGTTCAAATAGTAAATTTAATGGGGAAAAAATTATACATTACTGTGCAAATGTCTTAGGCCACTAGTATTTTCACCAGCAAAAAAAAATAAAAATTTCTGGCAGTTTTAAGGTGGTAATTTTTATCTTTTGCTGTAGTGTGTCTGTAGGAAATATCAGTTTACATGTCCAAACATTCATTTTGCCATTAATTGTAATAATTCAGTGAGATTTTTTGTCTGACAACAGCCAGTGCTCCACACAGAGATCTGATCTGATCATCATCCAGTCTGTCTGGAATGACATGAAGAAACAGTTGCTAAAAAATGATCTGACCTGGTGTAGCTGTCGTTGAGGCTGATGGCCTCCTGCAGGAACTGGAACTGGTTGGAATAAAGTATGATAAGATGACCAGCACTGAAGATGGCCATGAGGACACACAGACAGCTGAAAAGCAGCTTGTCGAAGGTCTTGCAGAGCGACCACCACGTGCATAGCCCCAAAAACACAAAGAAGTAGACGGCTGAGCTCAGAGAGGGCAGCGTGACACCTGGAGACCAGAACATAGACAGATTAGACTTGTATTCTACTGACAGACTTTTTCATTGAAATGCATTTTTTTTATATTTAGAACTTGTACATTAATATTTTACATTAAAGGGGTCATATGATGCGATTTCAAGTTTTCTTTCTCTTTGGAGTGTTACAAGCTGATTGTGCATAGATAAGATCCCTGAAGTTGCAAAGACTAAAGTCTCAAAACCAAAGAGATATTCTTTATCAAAGTTAAGACTCTGCCACGCCCCCCTAAAACGGCTCGTTCTAACACGCGCCCCCATGTCTACGTCACGATGTGGGAATATCTGCATAACGCCGCCCAAATATTCACGAAAAGAAAGGCGTGGTTTCAGTAACCGCAGTTAGTGTTGATGCAGCATGTCAGGGAGACGCTGTGTGTTTTTAGGCAAAAGCACTTTATTTGGCCTTCCTGAAGTAGATGCATTTAGGAATCTTTAGATTACTTACAACAGAACAGCAATGCATTTTTATGACGACCGTTTCGTGAACCTAGGAGAGGAGGTCATTCTGTCTTTGCTATGACAATCTGGTGCTTCTGAATCAGCTACTGTTTTGTTATTTGTTTATGTATTTGCTATTGTCTGTTCAAATGCAGAGTTTTGCGCATCTTGTGTGTGTGTGTGTGCGTGCGCTTCATCACTGTGTCTGTCACGCGATTCTGTTCCCCTTTCGGGCTCTGTCTTTACATTAATTTTGAAAGATGAAGCTCGCGATTATGGTAGGGGGCGTTAAATTTCCCGACGACTTGGCCAATCACAAATGCACTGGGTCAGCTGGCCAATCAGAGCAGACGGTGCTTGTCGGAAGGAGGGACTTTGTAGAAAACTAAGTGTTTGAGAGGCAGGCGGGTCATAGAGGACCTACAATAATGTACAGTATTTGAAAAATAATGTGTTTTTTTAACATTAAAGCATGTCAGCATATTCTGTTACACCAAATACACAAAATAATGAGCTTTAAAAAAAGCATCAGATGACCCCTTTAATTAATTTTGGATGTTTACATTATTGTTTAATATTTACTTATAAATTATTTTAATTTAAAAAAAACAGGATAAATAGTTATAGTTTTCAGAGTATACCATGAATAGTTAGGGACAGGGTGTGCTTAATTAAAGATAATAATAATACAAAAACATTTCATGTTACCAAAAAAAAAAACGCTATTTTTCATGTATTTTTTTTATATTTGCTTTTGAGTTTTGGGATTAAGATAAGAGGACATTTCTTCACAGAAATGCAATATATAAAATAAATTAAATGCAAATGATCTCAGTTGCTTTTGCACTACTGTTCTACAAGTTTACATTTTTATTAGTAAATTATTTATGGTTGCAAAAAGGTGGAAAATTTCCAGTAAATTTCGGATATATTCCAGAAATTTTGGAAACTTTCCAGGATTCTTTTGAATATTCCAGGGATTTTTTTGGAAACTTTCCAGAAATTTACCTGAAATTTTCTACCCCTCTGCAACCCTAATTATTATTATTTGAAAGAATTACTACTTATTATACTCTCTGAGCAAAAGTGACAGCAAAATCATTGATCATGTTAAAAAATATGTTTGGGATCAAGAGATGTTCCTGGTTAAGATGCAATATGGTTTATGATGGTTATGCTTGTGCATAAACTAAAGTCTAATCATTCATTTAAAAATAAAATAAAACAATATTAGAAATCATACCGCGACCACAAACATTTGAATGGTAGTGTATATGAAAACATCTATCACACATGCACACCTGTTAATCCCAGTAGAATGGTAACCACCACTTGTCCAGCGGTTGTGATGAGGTTACCGATGATCTCTTTGAGTTTGTTTGCGACTCCTGCTACTCTGCGCAGAATCTTCATCTTTGTGCTCTCCTGCACCTCCTCCTCCTCTTCCTCCTCCAGACCTCCTCCCTCCCCATCCTCTTCCTCTGCCTCGTCTTCTGCATCAAAGTCCTCGTCATAGAGCATCTCGTCATCACCATCATCATCTTCCACTTTCTCCCTTTCTCGTTATCTCCCCTCCTGTGTTTGAATCAAAACATAAGAATCATGCACATTTACTGTATGAATGCAAACTCATATGACCTCAAACTATTGACAGAATGTGCAGAGTACATGATGGTGGATGAAAAAAGTTGACAGTACAAAAATAGGACTAAAAAATGCATTCTTTTTTTAAATGTTAATAAATGTTAATGAACTGAAATGGTAATACTAAAAATAAACATAAAAAATAAACAGTTTCATGTTTTTATATTTTCTGTTTACATTTTAATTTTTAAAGTTTTAGTAATTTAGGTTGTGGGTTTTGGTCATTTTTATTAGTCTATAAAATTTATATTTATAACTAACTAATACTACACTAAATAAATAAATCATTTTAGTTTTTTATATTTTATTTTATTTCAGGTAATGCACATGTGTGTGTGTGTGTTTGGAAAAATTTGTATTATAATCCTATAATAATAATAATACTAATAACAATCTTTACTATTAATATTATTTAAAAATTATAGTAATAAATGAATAATTTATTTATTTAGTTAATTAATTTACTAACTTTAATATTTATTCATTTAAAATAAATTGCAATTATTGTAACTAAATTTATTATTATTACGTTGGGTTTGAGACTGGGTTTTTGGTTTCAAGAAACAGACAATAAATAATAAAATAAGTAATTTAAATATGGTCTTTTTAAGTAAATTAAAATAAATAAATAAATAAAGTACTTTTTAACTTGAAATAAAATAGATGAAAAATACAATTGACAGTACAAAAATAGAACAAAAAATGCATGACTTAATGTTTTTCATTGCATACTATACACTGCCTGATATACTAGATCAAATATATTAGGCAGTAAACAGTACATACTACACAGTCAGCAGTACACAAGTGCATTTGAAGGACATTTGTCTGTTTAAGAGTTGTTTAATCTGGTTCAGATTAACTCTGATCTCACACTCAAACAATAAGATCATCTAGCTTTAATGGCTCCATATGTATGGCCTTCAGCACAGGAAACTACTTCCTGTTCACAGTAGCACATAAACACCAGTAAACGTTTAGCTACAGCATTTCTCTACAGGCAATTCTTTATACCTCCAGTAAGTCTCTTATTAACTTTAACTTTATTAATGTCTTCTGGTATACAGATGCATATAACATGGTATATAACATGAAAAAAACAGTTCTGTGATTAGTTTATGCCTAATCGATACAGTGTCCTCTAGAGTTGACAAAACAAACATTTAGAAGATCTTCTGGGAGTGTAATGTAAACCAAAGACTACTGATCATTTAAAAATCAAATTAAATTATTACATGAAATTAACAAAGTTTTAAAATAAAACAACTGCAAGCCATTAAGCCATTCTTTAGATATTAAAAAGCTGATGATATCAAGTTGGTACACGAGGAAAGCTTAAGCTAGAATATACTTATGAGCTGTTTTACAAGTCTAGTCAAAAAAAAAAAAACGTTTCTCATCCTATAACATATTGTAATAAACCTGTTCTCATGAAATACATGAGTTTTGTAAGGGCTTTCTCTCTGGGAAAACAAAAAGTTGGAAAGCTGTTACTTGGGTGGAGTTCAAAAAAATGTGATTATGACATTTCACACAGTAAAGATCTTTAACAACACTTCTGCTGAGCTGGCAATGCATGCAAACTTTCATTCATCCAAACACAATGCATAGTCATTATTGCACACATACAGATTTATTTTGTGATAATAAATGGCTGACTGTACATTATACTGTTTATTGCATTGCTACTTATCCAATATTAAATATAGATTTGAGTTGAAATGATTTTATCATGAGAGAAGAATGAAAGCATGGGCTGATATGAGAGATATGTAACTATAGCACAGTAAGAAACAATCGTCTGGGACAAAAGTTATTATTCAAAAATTTCTGACCACATCAAAATAAAATAAAATGAATGAATTTAATACTACAAGAATTAATTCTAAGTTCTGGCAGCTCAACTAGTAGCGTTGGGCTTGGTTTCTAGGACGACAATTCAATTAAATTTCAATTCAATTCAAGTTTATTTGTATAGCGCTTTTCGCGATGCAAATCGTTGCAGAGCAGCTTTACAGGAAATATATTTAGTAAGTAATTAGCTTGTCAGTGTGACTATGTCAATATAATAATAATAATTATTATTATTATCTATTGCTGTTGTTGTTTATTACTATTCAGATTTTATTTTGTTAACTTTATTGAATTAAAAATCAGTACATAATAATAATTATTATTATTCTTGTTAATTGTGTGTTCTTATCTAATGTTGTTGTTATGTATTTTTATTATTTTTTCTGGTATATAGATAGATATATGTGGTGTGTGTGGGTGTGTGTGGTGTGTGTGTTTTACTCATTGTTAATGTTGCTTTGGATAACCATGTCCTGCACATGACTAAATGTAATCTACATATATCTATATATAAAAAATGTTCTACTAGCTATATCGCATACTCAATTATTATACTAAAAGAATATTGTATTGCTGACCCTTGTAAGTACTATAAAGAAAAAACATAAGTTTGCAATAAATAAAAATTTGGTACTCAACTGGTAGAGGAAATAGACTTAGAATTAGAATTAGAAGAATATGATCTTATTATTATTAGTAGTCTAGTAGTATTGGAGTAGTAAAGAATTAAGATCTTTTATTTAAGTTATTAATTTTTATAAAATAAAATTGTTAACAAAAATGAATGCATAACTTTCATGATTAATTAATGAATAGTATTCGTGTGCATGAATGTATCTATCAAATTTCCATGAAAGTTCCTCATGATGTTTGAAGCGTGTCTAGTGAGTCACTCGTTGAGCAGGTGTGTGTTTGAGTCATTCATCAGGCATGCAGGAACCCTGACCCACCTTCTCCTCGGCCTCAAAGTCATGGTTGTCCTGGGCCATTTCTTCACTGGGACGCTTGTGGACCAGCTTTCTGCACAGCAGCCACACGGACAGACCGGCCATGAACATCCCAATGTCCGGCAGGAAAACTCGGATACCATTGCCTGCGTCTGCTCCGATAACACTACAAATACAGACAGCACATAGTACTGAAGCATATGCATTATTCTTCCACATACATTTCTCTTTAAACAGAAGTGCAGACGTGCAGTATTCACGTGTTACAGGTGATCGTGACTATAACAAACAAACTAGCGTCGCCAGAATTCCCGTTAAACAGCACACCATCTGTGAGGGCGGAAAACATTTGTGAGAATGCCGATTTTTCCGGCAGCATTTTCCAGCTCAAGCTTCTCACACATCTGTTGTGTGCCGTTTTATATGCTTCCCCACCCAGTTCAGTAAAATCAGACTTGCACCATATTAAAAGAGTATAAATATTTCTCATAAAACACATACTGGGTTCTTCTGAAACTCACACAAGAGTGAAATGAAGTGTGGGGTGCATTAGTCAAAACAGGTCTGAATGAAGGTGCCAGTGTTTTGTTGATCATTCAAACAATGAAAAGCAGTTATTCATGCTATTATGAAGGAAAACATATGGTGAACACAATAATCGGAGATGTATGGATGATTGATGTGCTTATACAATATATAATTTCCTCCGGTCAGAAACTATATGTTGCTTCAGGAGTACTAAAGGGTGTATTATGCATCTAGAAATACAACAGAAATGCATGTTTCATATGGCATCAGACATCACAAGATGTGTTCGATACAGTCCTATATGAGGAATATTAAGTTAGCATGACTCAATGTTTGAGTAAACAGCTGATTTTACTGTATCTGCACCAAACTTGCCAATATATCAGTTAAAAAACAAAAGTCACTACTGGATTTTAAGTATTCAGTTTACAATAAATGAAAAGTCTAGAATTTATTTTAGCATGTCCTTTTTCTTTGCCGTAAGTTTATTGAAATGCAGAGTGATTGTTTGCAGATTGTAAATAAAAAATGAAAAAAACCTCAACGCAACCCTGCCTCTTTTGCAATAACTGGTATTTTCCATTTAAGGATAAAATAAATTTTTTAAAAATAATAAAGAATAAAAATAACTAATCAATAACAATAAATAAATAAAGAAAATAAAATAAAATTTAAAATCAATAACTAAAATAAAATAAAAGTAAAAACACAACAACAAAAAAAAATATGATCTCAACAGGATCATAACAATAGATCTAATAAAATACAACTGTTTGGATGCTCTCTGAGCGAGGTTTTTGCAGAGTGTCTAAGTAACCTGCCCTGCACTGCCACTCGTCATCGGTCACCCCTGCTTTTTCAGCAATAAGGTCCCCCACCTTTGCCATAATTTCCATATTGGTGCTGTAAGAGTTTAAAATATGAATAATAATTACATAATAAATAATAACAATAAATAAAATGAATAAAATAAATACGTTAATAAATTTGAACTGTGATTTGCATATCATAAACACAACCGCTTTACGAGATCTTTTGGCATCATTTTAATTTCCATTTTGGTGGATGTGTCTTCAGAATCTCTCCTCCACTAAATTATGTTCTTAATATCGGCTCTTATCAATGATTTTCAGACCCTAAACATCCACATCTCAATCATTCTTGCATCAACTCATTTCGCATTCGCCGCCGTAATGTGCGGGGCCTCAGCGAATTCTAACGGGACTTATGCGGGCTGGCCCCCTGAATAGCGGGTGCCCGGAGAACGGACGCGCCGACTCAGCGGCCAAGGCCGTTTGTGCAACGGCGAGGTCACGGATAAATGCCTTCGCTCAACTAACAGGTCAATTAGGAGTATAAACAGTTTACAGCCAAACTTCCTGCCACTTATGGTGAATCGAGCCATCCGACCAGCGCTGCTTGGAAAACGGTGCAGGTGGAGATTCCCGTACTCAGGAAACCGCACTTAATACAATCACAGTAAGGCCAGCGCACACAAACATCAAGGTAGGCCTTGAAAAATTGGGCTGTCAACAGTGGGTCAGGTTTAATTGGGTTTGGCTTGGAGGCTGAAGTTTGGAGCCGCACTGCTGGACGGCAGACAGCTGGCCGCAGCGTAAGTGGAGCGTAATGTTATCTGTCTCTGTTTGCTGAAGTACTTCAAACTGAAAACACATCCCTCTTAAGTGTGCAAGATATTACACGCTTCTAAGTGATTTTGTGTGTTGGGAATAAACATAAGGAAAACAATACCCTTACAGTATCGTAAAACTAGTTGCACTGGACTGTACTACTATTCGAAAGGTTAATATCACTAAATGGTAATGTTTTTTTCTATTATTATTTTGGCTGATAATGTTAGGTTTTACAACAAAAAACATAGACCAGAGTTATTTTATTTAACTAAAACCACACACACACAAAATACAATACAGAATCAATAAAAAACACTTTCGGTACTTGAAATTAAAAGACAGATAAAAACTAAAATGCTATGTATTTATTATTATTTATTTACTACTACTACTATAATCATAATAGTCATCATCATAATTAGAATTGAGGTTTATTTATTATTCCATTTTATTATTTTTATTGATTAGTATTATTTTTATTATTTTCACTATTGCCACATTTCTCATTTTAATTTGTGTAACTTGTGTCAAATATCTAAAACTGAATCAAACGTGTAAATTTTATATAGACAATGTGAAAAACTATTTTTATTATTAATTATATGCAAAATTAGACATTTTATTAAAACTATTATTATTATTATTATTATTTAGTTATTTTCAGCAAGTTTCTCATTTTCAGTTAGTGTAAATTAGTGCCATTCCTAAAACAACTAAAATGTGACCATGGACCACAAAACCAGTCATAAGGGTCAACTTTTTTAAAAATTGAGATTTATACATCATCTGAAAGCTGAATAAATAAAGCTTTCTATTGATGTCTGGTTTGTTAGAATAGGACAATATTTGGCAAATAAAATCTATAAAAACTATATAGACATTAAAAAAATGATAATAATAATAATGCTGACATTGACATAAAACATCTTATGATGTCCTAACCATCTCTGTCCACACTAAACGTGACACTGCTGCACATCACAGCAAATATCTGTCAAAATATCTGACGTTTAATGTACAGTTGTAAGTCATAATGGGATGACACAGTGGGCGGAGCTACTCATAGTAATGGGTGGAGCTTTATATTGTGGGTGGGGCTACTTACAGCAACGCCACAGAAACCAAAACAAAGTACCAACCATCCATCAAGCACTTTTAGATATCAAAATATTTGATACCTCATTAAATAAACTATTTTAATTCTATTCAGCACACAGGACCAGTTGTCCTGTAACTAAATATCACACACCTTCAAAGGACATCCTCTGTCCTTCATTAACCCAAACCATGGGCTCCCAAACGTCTGTCTGCAACATGGTTTCATTTCACTGTTCTATAACCTTTTTTTTTTTTTTTTTTGCAATATCTGACTGAAAGGTGGAAAAGAACTGCCCTTGGGAAATTATCACTCTTTCTTTCAAAGCAAATCAATGAGATTAAGCAGCTGAGATGTTCAGAATAGCAGACTGTTTACTCATAGCATATACAGTGGTGTGAAAAAGTGTTGGCCCCCTTCCTGATTTCTTATTTTTTTGCATGTTTGTCACACTTTAATGTTTCAGATCATCAAACAAATTTAAATATTAGTCAAAGATAACAAGCAAACACAACATGCAGTTTTTAAATGAAGGTTTTTATTATTAAGGGAAAACTAAATCCAAAACTACATGGCCCTGTGTGAAGAAGTGTTTGCCCCCCTGTTAAACTGTGGTTTATCACAGCTGAGTTCAATTTCTCTAGCCACACCCAGGCCTGATTACTGCCACACCTGTTCGCAATCAAGAAATCTCTTAAATAGGACCTGCCTGACAAAGTGAAGTAGACCAAAAGATCCTCAAAAGCTAGACATCATGCCGAGATCCAAAGAAATTCAGAAACAAATGAGAAAGAAAGTAATTGAGATCTATTAGTTTGGAAAAGGTTATAAAGCCATTTCTAAAGCTTTGGGACTCCAGCGAACCACAGTGAGAGTCATTATTCACAAATGGCAAAAACTTGGAATAGTGGAGATCCTTCCCAGGAGTGGCCGGCCGAGCAAAATTATCTCAAGAGCACAGTGACGACTCATCCAAGAGTTCACAAAAGACCCCACAACAACATCCAAAGAACTGCAGGCCTCACTTGCCTCAGTTAAGGTCAGTGTTCATGACTCCACCAGAAGAAAGAGACTGGGCAAAAATGGTCTGCATGGCAGAGTTCCAAGACGAAAACCGCTGCTGAGCAAAAAGAACATAAAGGCTCGTCTCAGTTTTGCCAGAAAACATCTTGATGATCCCCAAGACTTTTGGGAAAATACTCTGTGGACTGACGAGACAAAAGTTGGAATTTTTGGAAGGTGTGTGTCCCATTACGTCTGGCGTAAAAGTAACACTGCATTTCAGAAAAAGAACATCATACCAACAGTAAAATATGGTGGTGTTAGTGTGATGGCCTGGGGCTGTTTTGCTGCTTCAGGACCTGGAAGACATGCTGTGATAAATGGAACCATGAATTCTGCTGTTTACCAAAAAATCCTGAAGGAGAATGTCCGGCCATCTGTTCGTGACCTCAAGCTGAAGCGAACTTGGGTTCTGCAGCAGGACAATGATCCAAAACACACCAGCAAGTTCACCTCTGAATGGCTGAAGAAAAACAGAATGAAGAGTTTGGAGTGGCCTAGTCAAAGTCCTGACCTGAATCCTGTTGAGATGCTGTGGCATGACCTTAAAAAGGCGGTTTTCATGCTCGAAAACCCTCCAATGTGGATGAATTTCAACAATTCTGCATAGATGAGTGGACAAATATTCCTCCACAGCGCTGTAACGGACTCATTGCAAGCTATCGCAAATGCTTGATTGCAGTTTTTGCTGCTAAGGGTGGCCCAACCAGTTATTAGGTTTAGGGGGCAAACACTTTTTCACACAGGGCCATGTAGTTTTGGATTTTGTTTTCCCTTAATAATAAAAACCTTCATTTAAAAACTGCATGTTGTGTTCAATTGTGTTCTCTTTGACTAATATTTCAATTTGTTTGATGATCTGAAACATTAAAGTGTGACAAACATGCAAAAAAAATAAGAAATCAGGAAGGGGGCCAACACTTTTTCACACCACTTAGCTTAGTATTCGCAGGTATGAAGTATATGCACTGGGCCACAGTATGACCAAATGTTTTTAGGGTCAGTAAATTTTTTTTTAGTTTTTTAGAATGTTACAAAAGATTTCTATTTCAAATATATGCTGCTCTATTGAAATTTATATTCATCAAAGAACGCTTCAGGTTTTCCACAAAAATGCTCAGCAGCACAACTGTTTTCAACATTGATAATAATAAGAAATGTTTATTGAGTAGCATATCAGCATATTAGAATGATTTCTGAAGGATCACGTGACACTGAAGACTGGAGTAATGATGCTGAAAATTCAGCTTTGTTCACAGAAATAAATTACAGTTTAACATACATTCACACAGAAAGCAGTTACTTGATTTGACTGTTTTTACTGTATTTTTTTTACAGAAATGCAGCCTTGGTGAGCAGGAGAGTCTTGTTTCGAAACATTAAAACATCTCTGAAACTTCATAATGTATATAATGTGCATAATTAACAGTATTTAGTATATACTGCAGAATATTTAGTATGCTATTCCATTTCCAACACAGTTAATGACACAAAACTGCTCTCAAAGTTCTGATAGCGACAATACTTTCTCCTTTCCTCCTCAAAGCTTTCCATAAAAACTCAATCAATAATCGGGGATGTTTTTGCAGTGCTTGATGCAGGTTTAGTGTCTTTCTATAAAGAAGCAGTTGTAAAAGACAGTCCAAGAGATTTTTTTTTTTTTTTTTTTCTTGTTTTTTTTTTCACCATTCACGCAGTAAAACTTTCCAATTAAAAACCTTTCACAATAGCAACATGTGAGAGTTTGATAAACAGGCATGAAATGAAACCTTCATAAAATGTTTCTAAGGCGGTTTATAGGCTTGTGATTAAAATAAGCGCTTGGACTCACCTCTCGAAGCCAATCTGTCGTATTGACTTCTCCCACACTGAACCTGGTAAATAGAAAAGATAAAGTTTTACTACCAATTGTATAGGATTTTCCAGCACACTGACTCTGAAAGCGCAGGGTGATACGCCAATAACTACTCACGCCGTCAGCTTTCATAAAACAATGACGAGAGCCAAGGTGATTTGCTTTGTCAAACTGCAGGGTCACTGTGGGTCATTTCTGAGTTATTTAAGGAAGACTGAATTAGTGCGTCTAGAGATGATTAATGTGATGAGATGACAAGTAATCTTTAAAAAGAGCAGGACGTTCTATTTAAAGCAAAGCACTTTTCTACCTGAACTTGCCCTTTGCTATTGATTATGTCTAGCTGATTTACAAGTTGTATAAAATAAAAATATTATAATGAAATATTACAATAAATACTTAATTCATCTAATAAAAAATAAAAGATATATACAATTAAGATTAATAAATAAAATATTACAATGTTATCTTAAATAATACAAATTGTTTTTAATAATCAGAAAAAATAATTAGTCAATTGATATAATTAAACACTTTTTAATCATTAGCGTGTATATCTATATTTTCTTTGTTAGGTAAAGGAGATTTTATTTCAGTAATAACCAACAGAGAGTATTACGTATAACATTCCAACTCAAATTACCCTGTATTTAAAAGTGGAAAAAAAAAAACTAATCTGTGACAATGGTTATCCAATATCACCAGTTGTTAAATTCCCTGTGTTTTTTTTTATAAGTAAATAAATAAATAAATAATTAAAAATGTAACAATAAAACATTCAAATAGATACATAAATGCATACATAAAAAATAACTGAAACCAATACAGTCATACTGATATAGCTAATTAATACATTTTTAACACTGTGTTATATCTGTTTACCTGTATTTAAAGAGAACTGCTTTTCTATTTTTAATTACCATATTCTCTTTTCTTTTATTTAGCTGATTTCTAAGATGTATACAAATAAAACCATTCAAATATTATATTCACTGTAAAGCACGGCCTATTGTTTTAATGTCTGATATCCGTTAGAGCTGCCAAAGGAAAATGAGCTCAGCTTCAGACGTGTCTGTATTATTTACAGTAATCACAAATCAATGCGTCAGACTGCGTTCTTAGTAAATTAGGAGAGTAATTAGGTATTGAATAGCCGTTGAGACTGAAGTCTCTTACAGACAGACTCTCTGCCTGGATTCAGCCCAACATTACACTGACGGACAATATTACACTGACTAGATGTCTGACACCAACTGAATGTGTGGATGCTATGTTATTATAAATATCTTCTTTTTTTTTTTTAAAAAGGAAAACACCACGCATCATTCATCACTCCAAGACAAATGGATTTCATTTCATCCCATTAAGGAGGATCGAAACCCGTCAAAATTCAACAATACCATTCACTCTAAACAGCATTATTACCATCAATACTCCATGATGACTGTTATCAGGGATATAGCATTTAATTGAACATTTAATCTATAAAACATACTAGTATCTATTTATATGCTATAGTACTTATTTTTTTAGTTACTAGTATCTATTCCATTAGGTACTAGTACTTATTTGTTGGATACTAGTGCATATTACTAGTGCACTAGTGCATAAAAAAAAAAAACACTTTTACACTTGTTATTACTTGCACTACTGTCTGTACATCCAGAATACTGAATCATCCATTTGCACACTGGAATATTTTCTATGCACTTTTTTAAATGTCCATTGCACGTGTGTTTTGTACAGCTTAATGTATCGCTTACATATTCATTTGTAAATGATGTTCATACTTTTCTGCTTATAGTGTACATAAACTTATTACATAATCCATCTGTATAGTATGTTCATAGTACACCTATCTGTATATCATGCTGATAGTATTTAAAAATCTGTAAATTATGTCCATAGTACTGCCTTATCTGTATATTTATTGTACATTTGTAACATATTGGAGACACTGTATATCCTGTATTTACTGCTTATTGCACTTCTGGTTAGATGCTAACTGCATTTCGTTGCCTTGTACCTTACATGTGCAATGACAATAAAGTTGAATCTAATCTAATCTAAAATCTAATATTCTTTAGCTACTAGTGCGTATTCCTTAGGAACTAGTACCGTTTTAAAAACTACTAGTACTTAATTATTAGATACTCATTCATTAGATACTAGTACTCATTATAGACTAGTACTTATTAGATAATAGTATTCATTTGATTAGATACTGGTACTCATTCATTGGATACTAGTACGCATTCATTAAACACTAGTACTCTGTCATTAAATACTAGTACTCACTTAGTAGATACTGGTACTTATTCATTAGATACTACAATACCATTAGATACTGGTCCCAATTCATTGGATACTAGTACTCATTCTTAAATACTAGTACTCAGTCTTAAACCCTATACGCAGTCATTAACCTCTTACTCTTCATTAGATACTGGTACCAATTCATTGGATACTAGTACTCATTCATTAAATACTAGTACTCATTTAGTAGATACTGGTACTTTTTCATTAGATACTACAATACCATTAGATACTGGTACCAATTCATTGGATACTAGTACTCATTCATTAAATACTAGTACTCAGTCATTAAACACTAGTACTCAGTCATTAAATACTAGTACTCATTTAGTAGATACTGGTACTTTTTCATTAGATACTACAATACCATTAGATACTGGTACCAATTCATTGGATACTAGTACTCATTCATTAAATACTAGTACTCAGTCATTAAACACTAGTACTCAGTCATTAAACACTAGTACTCATTCATTAAATACTAGTACTCATTCATTAAACACTAGTACTCATTCATTAAATACTAGTACTCATTCATTAAATACTAGTACTCAGTCATTAAACACTAGTACTCATTCATTAAATACTAGTACTCAGTCATTAAACACTAGTACTCATTCATTAAACACTAGTACTCAGTCATTAAACACTAGTACTCAGTCATTAAACACTAGTACTCAGTCATTAAACACTAGTACTCATTCATTAAACACTAGTACTCATCCATTAAATACTAGTACTCATTTATTAGATACTAGTACTTATTTATTAGAAACTAGTACTCATTCATTATATACTAGTACTCAGTCATTAAACACTAGTACTCAGTCATTAAATACTAGTACTCATTCATTAAACACTAGTACTCAGTCATTAAACACTAGTACTCAGTCATTAAATACTAGTACTCATTTAGTAGATACTGGTACTTTTTCATTAGATACTACAATACCATTAGATACTGGTACCAATTCATTGGATACTAGTACTCATTCATTAAATACTAGTACTCATTCATTAAATACTAGTACTCATTCATTAAACACTAGTACTCAGTCATTAAACACTAGTACTCATTCATTAAACACTAGTACTCAGTCATTAAATACTAGTACTCATTCATTAAACACCAGTACTCATTCATTAAATACTAGTACTCATTCATTAAACACCAGTACTCATTCATTAAATACTAGTACTCATTCATTAAACACCAGTACTCATTCATTAAATACTAGTACTCATTTAGTAGATACTGGTACTTTTTCATTAGATACTACAATACCATTAGATACTGGTACCAATTCATTGGATACTAGTACTCATTCATTAAACACTAGTACTCAGTCATTAAACACTAGTACTCATTCATTAAATACTAGTACTCATTCATTAAACACTAGTACTCATTCATTAAACACTAGTACTCAGTCATTAAATACTAGTACTCATTCATTAAATACTAGTACTCATTCATTAAATACTAGTACTCATTCATTAAATACTAGTACTCATTCATTAAACACTAGTACTCATTCATTAAACACTAGTACTCAGTCATTAAACACTAGTACTCAGTCATTAAATACTAGTACTCATTCATTAAACACTAGTACTCAGTCATTAAATACTAGTACTCATTTAGTAGATACTGGTACTTTTTCATTAGATACTACAATACCATTAGATACTGGTACCAATTCATTGGATACTAGTACTCATTCATTAAACACTAGTACTCATTCATTAAACACTAGTACTCAGTCATTAAACACTAGTACTCATTCATTAAATACTAGTACTCATTCATTAAATACTAGTACTCATTCATTAAACACTAGTACTCAGTCATTAAATACTAGTACTCATTTAGTAGATACTGGTACTTTTTCATTAGATACTACAATACCATTAGATACTGGTACCAATTCATTGGATACTAGTACTCATTCATTAAATACTAGTACTCATTTAGTAGATACTGGTACTTTTTCATTAGATACTACAATACCATTAGATACTGGTACCAATTCATTGGATACTAGTACTCATTCATTAAACACTAGTACTCATCCATTAAATACTAGTACTCATTTATTAGATACTGGTACTTATTCATTAGAAACTAGTATCTATTCATTAGACACTAGAACTTATTCATTGAATACTAGTATACTGTATACTAGTACTTAATTAGATACTAGTACCTCTTAAATATATATTAGTACTTATTTGAATAGCGACTAGTAACTATTCTGTTGTTATTGGTAACACATTTCAAATTTTATCTGTTGACTTCTATATGGATCTGTCATTCAGGTATCAACTATTCAGTTCTGACTAGTATGTATTCCAATAGTAACTAGTTAAGCTTTTAAGTATAATTAGCTACTAGTCCTTATTTATTAAAAACTATTACAGTTACACTTTATTTTAAAGTCTGATTCTCACTATTAAGGAACTATCAACTATGACCTTTGCCTCAGTAAACTCCTGAATTGTTGCTTATTAATTGTTAGTAAGTTAGTTGTTAAGTTTAGGTACTGGGTAAGATTAAGGGATGTGGACAATGGTTATGCAGAATATGTGTATAATAAAGAGCCAATATTCATGCTAATAAGCAACTAGTTAATAGTGAGAATTGGTCCCTAAACTAAAGTGTTACCACTATTACTTGTGATTAGATACTAGTAGATTCTAGTAGTTAATCATTAGGTATAGAATACCTGTTGTTATTGCTACTCATAACAAATCTTATTATGCTAGTCAAAAGTTAGTAGTAGCTAGTAAATGATAAGCAGCAGCTAATAAATAAGCATTAGTACTTAATGGAATAGATACCAGTTGCTAACAAAATAAGCATTAGGCGCATTAAAATAGATACTAGTACATTTTAGGGATTAAATGTTAAAACAGCTTTGGTAGAGATGCTAGTTAGGGTAACACTTTATTTTAGGGTCTCTTAACTAGTTGCTTATTAGCATGCATATTACTAGAATATGAATCATTTATTAGTAGTAATTAAGAACATATTAATGCCTTATTCTACATGACCTTAGTCTACATCCCTAATCCTACCCAATAACTAAATTTAACAACTACCTTACTAACTATTAATAAGCAGGAAATTAGGAATTTATTGAGGGAAAAGTCGTAGTTAATAGTGAATAAGTGTTCCCTATTCTAAAGTGTTACCCTAGTTAGACACATTTAAGCTCACCTAATGTGACATTGTGATAAAAGAAATCTAATATGATTGAGTTTAATATTTTACCAAGTATATAAAGACCTATATGATGGGCAGATGAACACTTACGGAGTTCAAAAGTCACACCAGGACAGAAGTGAAAGTGTCTAAGTAAAACAAAATGTCTAATTATCAGCTTTGAAAAGGGTTATAAGAAAGTTGACCGCTTTAGTCATTCCCAGAATTGAAACATTAGAAACAGTAAATAGTCTCCGGTCTCAGCGGGACGTGAGTAATGTTTTCATTGTTCAGACGAGAACAATTGGAGGGGGCAAAGACAAATCTAAGTGGCACATTTCCCATAAGCCTCCCGCATGGTTATTTAAAGTTAAAGTAGACATACAAAACATCTCTTCTTGATTTGACACAAGCACAACTTTTTCAACACATTAAATGTGGATTGAATTAAAATACATCTACAATGCTGTTCCTGTTTAAAATGAGAAACCCAGCGCATAAAGCATAGGTTTCCTATGCTATTCTTTTCACGTTCATTTTTGGCATAAATGTTTTGCATACAATATTTCCAAAGTATCAAAAAAAAACAGTAACTGAGAAGAAAAATATAGGTGCCGTTTAAAAAAAAATACAATTAAACATTTTAATAACAGTAACTAGACAAATTTAACACTAAAAAATAAATACATATTTAAATAAATAAATACTAAAATTTAAATGCTTGGCTTGCTAATGTTTTACCAGCCCTCTTGACCTTCTAATGTGAAGTTAATTTTTTGCTTGTTTTGAGGTTCCTACATGCCTTCCTTATTTTATCTAATGTTCCCCTGTCGGGGTGTCAGCGAAAAATATTGTACCATTAAAAAATATAAATACTGTTATAAATGTAAAAAATCTGTAAAGAAAATGTAGATAATGAAGAATATTTTATATATATATAAACAAATAATTAAAAAAATTAGGAAGTTTTGACAATCTGTAATAATGGTCATTATGATAATTTTTAGCTGATTTTGAGGTTATAAATGTCAACATCTCAATCTAATGTTCCCCTGTGTCAGCTGTCAGAGAGAAATATTGTCAATTTGTCTCCTTCATTGGTCCATAATTCATGGCTGGCAGTACAATGATAAAATAAGCAAGGTCAGCAGAAAGCGGTCAGTGGAGCGATGCAGAGATCACGAACACCTCCGAGGTCAGTGACCCTGAGCAAAACTCTGTCCTCCTCTGACCACTCTAGCTTCTTCACAGTCTTACTGTACAGACACGAAGACTAAGAAGGATTACGTTTTTTCTACTGATGTGTGACTGACTCGCGCAACACTGTTCCTAACTTGCTTTGCTATCAAACAGTGAGTTCATGCAGCATGAAGGGCCGTTTCACAGTCACACAAACGTACATGAAGCTTCATTAAACACTTATTGCCTGGGGTCTCTATGTGCCAGAAGGGTTTTACAGTCATATGCTGTAAGAGTGAATTTCACAAAAAATGTCACATTTCACTCAGAATAAAATAAAACATGAAGATGAAATAATAAAAAAATTACCATACACATAATATTAAAATTACATAAAATAAAAATAGAAACAAAATAAAAAAGTAGATAATAAAATAATCACAATAACGCTGAAACATAAATATTTAATATAATATTAGATTAAAAAGAATAAAATAAAAAGTCAAATAGAAACACAAAATAATATAAAAATTCAAACAAAATGATGAAATTAAATATTAATTCAAATAAAATAAAAGCTAAAATTTTTGCTCTGCTAGTAGTTTTGTAATTCTGCACGCAAAACTTTCCAGTCACCAACATATACTATGGCGCATGCATGAACTTAATGGCAGATTGATGAACCCTTCTCTGTATATTCGTTTTTGAGAGGAACTAACGTTACAGGTTTTGAATTCAGAATCGATAGAGTTTGCAGCCAGCAAACTGTGGATGGTGATTTGATAGACGATGTGGATGAAGAGGAAGGTCATACTGCAGAAGCATAAAGACTTCAGCAAGTGCCCCGTGTAACCTGGAAGAGAATAAGCAACAGGAACAAGCATCAAGGGTCAGTAAAGATTTGAGTCTGACATGCTGATGAAACATATTATCACTATCAACTCATAAGGGGATTTGTTGATAGGATAATAATGTGTTCAAAGAAAGACAATACACATATTGTGCCAATACTAGTAAAATCTGTATTAAATGCCAATAATAACCAGAAAAAAAGATTGTAGTCATAATGCAGAACTAATAAACTAGCACAAAATACAGCGGAACTCTTATTTTGAAATGTTTATGCTACCTCCAGCTGCTCATTTATAAAATATGAGGGAAATAAAAAATTTCTTATAATTATCTACAACATATTACAATCTAAACACCATAATGTAAACCTTAATTCATCAACTCATCAACAGTAGATCATATGCTTATCATAAATGCGCAGTATTCACTGATTGCAAGCTGTTTTAAAAAAGTCCCCAGCACGCTCCCTGTGCAAGCAGGTGGTCATGTTGGTTATGTTGACGGAAGTTAGCCTATTTTCAGGCGCTGCGTAATATCATTGCGCCTGCTGCACCTATGGTACTGCAGCAAAGTTCCTTGATTATTACGCTGGAATTAGTACACGATGTAACTACAGAAGAGTCAAGTTTTTAATGGAAATCATCGAAACTCTTTGGCCATTTTTGAGCGAGATGCTAATGGTTTAATCAGATTCAATGATCTATGCTAAGGTGCAGCTAAAAGTGCTACTGCCAGACCCAGAGATCGACTGAATGGATTCGAAGATGGTAAAACTCAACTGTTTAACTCTAGAGGAGTTGGAAAATGAGCCTATTTTCAAAAATAGTGGAGTGTTCCTTTAAGACCTTAAATTTCAACTGAATTAAAAACATTTAAAGTATGCTGTCAAATGATTAATTGCGATTAATAGCGTCCAAAATACAGTTTTGTTTACATAATATATATGTATATATAATACACACAAGCATTTATATTTAGGAAAAATCGTCTAGTTATATATTACTATAGTATTTATAATATAAATTATATGATCTAGACTAAATATTTTCAAAATTTATACTGTATGTGTGTGTATTCATATATACACAATAAAGAGACTCAGAACATACAAATATATTAAGCAAACAAAAACTTTTTGTATGCGATTAATCGCGATTAATCGTTTGACAGCACTAATTTAAAGACATTTTAAGGACTAGCAGTGATGCAATATTCAGAATTGATCAAAGCAGGGCTTTCAAAATGTCACACAACATTTGAACAAACAAGTTTCAGGCCAAAGAAGCAAATTAAAGCTCTTTATTAAAAAAAAAAATAACTTGTGAAAATCACAATATTTCCTTGGGTTTGAATGAAAACATGAATGCGTGTGTGTTTAATGCTTCACGTGTGTTTTAGCGCTATTTGAGATGCTGCTAATGGAGTTGGTGTTGCTAATTTCCCTCAGCACAGGCGTCCGATGTTGTTCTTACAAGACGAACAGCAGCTAATCGTGAGAGCCTCTTTGTTTTAGCACTCTCAAATAGCAGAACACCAAGGTCAAATGAAGTATTAAAGTATTTTTAGAGTGTTTTTCTCTACCAACAATCGATATTTTCCGATGCGGCGCAGGCACATCATATGTAATGCTTCCTAATGGAGATCATTTTAGCCACAAGTGAGACATAATCGTAAGAAACCAGACGGTGAGAAGCGCTGCCAGATGCTAGCTGTGAGATCTGTCCTGGGCCGGGGATATGGCTTGTCCTGATTTACTCTATTAAACACACTGTGCTCAACAATTTGAGCTAATTTCCCCCTAACAGGAGGAAGGGGTTGTTAATGCGTAGTTTAGCGAGCACCACGGGTGCAGATCTCTGCCAGAACACTCATTCACGTCACATATTTCATCCCTATCAAATAAAAAGCATGCATGAGGAGGACAACAAGGTGAAAAACGCTAACTGCATCACTCCTGACCGCCGTAAACTTTCAATTGACTGTGCAGTTTGTGCCACCTCTGCCTATTAATAGGGCCAGAAACTAACTCTGATGCTTGTAATGTAAATCAATAAGATCTATATGACACTGTAGCAGACTACTGACATAAAATTATATAAATATTCCTCGTCGTCACTCTATATCTCCAATAGAAACTCCTTCAAGAGCATTTGGGCATGTAGAAACGTCAAGTTCATTGCTAAAAGCATCTGTCAAATTTGTAAATGTATTGGATTAAAATCACCTTCTAAAACAGTGACTGAACACAAAGGTGAAGCTTAATGTCATCTGCCTAATGGGTTAAAACACCATCTTAAAAGGAAATTATGATTATTATTTTATCTAGGGATGCACTGATACCACTTTTTTCAGAACCGATCCGATACCAGCGCAGTTTTTTTTTTTTTTGGTACTTGCCGATACCGAGTACCGATACCGGTATTTTTATTGCATTTGTACATTTTTTAAATATTGGGTACAGAAACCAAAAGAGCATGTATAATGTTAGTTGGTTTACTTCATTTATCAAATAGATAGTCAAACCAATATTTATTCAGACACCTTCAACATTTCTCACATTATCACAGTTTATTCGCTATAGTTTAGAAAATGGTAATAAATATTACAAGAACTCGGAGTTAAACTGTGTCAGAACAAATTATCTTGATATGAGATAATTTTGATAGAAAGGTGTGTAATAGATTACAATCAACCAAAATCATTCAGACAGCTGTTAGTGTGACAGTATTTACACATCTATCAATACTTAGTCGGGCAACCCTTAGCCTTAATGACAGCCTGTAGTCTCCTGGGCATGCTGTCACCCAGCTTCATGCAAACCACAACTTCAATTTATTCCCAGACTCGGTCTGAATAATTTTTGGTCCCAAATTTGTATCAGTTTTACTGGTAGTCCACTGTCTGAAGAATTTTTGGGTATAATTTGTCAGTGTCCTGCACCCACTAGTAAAAAAATATCAAAAATTATATCTGGTCTCTGAATAATTTTCGGTTGGACTGTATATCCTTCGGTTATTTTCACACTTAATTATGCCCATTAAAATGTATTTTACAAGTTTTTGTTACTTTCACTGTTAATTTTTTGCTCTATGGTACATCATCTTTAATTTAATAGCATTGGAGCTGCTCCATTGCAGCGGCTTAGTACTGTAATCACGCGCTTTGCTGTAATAATGCAGGAAACCACTCGTTATAAATCTCCTAACTGTGATATTTTCAGAAATAGAAGTCGCGGTTTTTCATCTGAAACGTGCTGCAATTTATATTCCAAAGCCACTCATATAATGCAGAAACACTCAAGCAAGCAAAACACGCGCAGCGCGTGCAGGTATTTGTACTGATGCAGAATAGTACAGCCTAGCGCATTTCACAGACAGGCTGCAATTCTTTCTCTCTCTCTCGCTCTCCCTCCCTACTGTTAAGTAACTTGTGCATTGTTTTCCTTACTTATTTTTGACATATCCGACCGAACTACAAACTTTCCAGTGATGTCTGTGAGAAACGCAGCGCGCTTAATCCACTCAGCGTGCTTTGCTCATCAGCTCGTGCACATCAGCTATACAGGCGTTAATACTGAATGTTTAACATTATATTCATTGCATACATATACTTCGTAGACATCCTTAATCTCTAATAACTCCATTCTGCTGTCTGTTGCTCTGTTTTCGGTGTTTCTTTGTCTGAACATGGCACTTATCACATGCTGTGTGGTATCGGCGTTTGGTATCGGGCATTTTAACGAGTAAGAGTACGAGTTCGTATCGTGCATCCTAATTTTAAATCATTTACCTACAGCATTATGGTCTATGAGACCCCTAATATTACTGTGCTTTATTATTATGGTGTAAGTCTCAGACAAAGATTAATCAAGCAGTGATAAATATGACAGAAAAATCTCCCTCATCTACATTCCCAGTGCATGTAGCGGTGTACACTTAACAGAAGCTGACAGAAGACATCGATTCACCCCAGTGTTTAGATAACATTACAGAAAAATACAGCCAAAATCTCACACAGCTTCAGACATCACAGATAAAACACTCGCCAAAACCAACAACACTCTGAAACCTTCTCCTTTTACTAAACTAAACACGTTCAAGCTTCAGAAACCTGAGATTCGTGAGTAGAAACATTACAGAAATCATTTTCTCAGATAACTGCCATATTATCAAGTATTATAATATATTATATATATCTTATACTTTACACAGCATCTGTTTTTCCTCTCTATGAAGTAGCTCTTCTAAGGTCTTTTTTTAAACAATAATTTTCTTATTTATTGTAAAAAAAGGAATGTGCAAAGTAAACTTTTGGGGGGGAAATATATCTTATGAGAAAGCTGATATTGACAGAGACATCGCTATATTAATATATGCACTATATACAATCATATTGATACTTGTCTTCATTCATAGTACTTAGTAAAAGCATGCCATTAAACAAATATTTCACATAGCATCTTCATGTTTTTCTACTTAATTTGTCACTCTTCTCCCTCTCTCTCATCTCTCTCTCTCTCACTCTCCTCTTCTCCTCCATATATATATTTATATAATTTTTATGCCATATATAATTCAATAAATGTCATTAGATATATAAATTATATATTTATTAAAGTATAAACAAAGTATATTAAATGACATTTTAGAGTTTTTTATGCATACTTTAGACCTAAATATAAATTCCCTTGCACTTAAAATGTGAAATGTAATGTAACCAGGATGCAAAAGTGAACTCAATTTAACAAGACAATGAAATTATTATTATTTTTGGAGCAGAGTGAGACAGAGTTAAACAAAGCAAAAGTACAGAAGTGCATGTGTGAATCCGTATGTTTGCACGCACCTCTTTTTCCACCTTGTTGTATGTTGACTGAAACACAGCAGCTGATTATGATGCACAGACACCTGCAGGCGTTTCAGTTTTGCAATTGCATAACCCAAAAACGTTGCAAAACACTAGCATCCATTATATTGTTTCTTTATAGTCTACGTTTCACATCTGCATATTCCCAAAACTAGGATCCAAATGAGCGTTTGATAAAACTGTGCGAAGCCCGAATGCATTGCTCTTACTATGAGCACAGGTCTGCTTAACTATTGATGAGTGTAAGTGGGCCACTTAAAAATGTCCATGTCCTCTTCCTCTTTCATCTTATTCCATGAAAACCTTCTCTTATACATAATTAACAATCAGAAAACAAACATCCGAACACACCTCCACAAACCTGCTGCCATGAACAGAGCAGAAGAGTACTTATTTTTTAGAGAAATTAATACTTTCTTCAATAAAAATGCATTAAATTGGTCACGACATTTATAATGCCACAAACGATTTCGATTTCAAATAAATGCTGCTATTTTGAACTTTCTACTCATCAAGAATCCTGAAAAATAAAATGTATCACGGTTTCCACAAAAATATGAAGCAGCACAACTGTTTTCAACATTGATAATAATCAGAAATGTTTCTTGGGCAGTAAATCAGCATATTAGAATGATTTCTGAAGATCATGTGACACTGAAGACTGGAGTAATGATGCTGAAAATTCAGCTGCGCATCACAGAATTAAATAAATTTGAACAAATATTCACATAGAAAACAGTTATTTTAAATTGTAATAATATTTCAAAATACTTGTGTTTTTACTGTATTTTTAATCAAGTAAATGCAGCATTACCCCAAACTTTTAAATGGTAGTGTGGTTTTAATTAAATTGACAGTAACATAATTGATGCATAAAATTAGTCCCTGCACATTATGCCGTGACATTTAAATAATGGTTTGATCTTTGAAAGACTGTGAGAGAAACATTTAAATATGTTGTCATTGATATTGGCCTCATCAAGGTCAACAGCTCAACTCTATTAAGGGAATAAAAATCACACTGATCAGTTTCTCTAAAACTGAAATCTTCCTCGCCTCGGCGGATTAACACAGATTTACCCATAATGTCCTCATCAAATATTCAGCATGATCAGCACACCTTCACTGCATCCTAATTCTTGATCTTCCTGTAAGCGCATGAGTAAGTTCCTCCTCACCATCTACAGGGTCTCCTGACTGTAGTTGCCTCAATTAATGTTTTGTTAATGCTTCTGCTCCATTGCATTTTCTGCGTGAGGCACTAAAGCTGGTTTCAGGAGGAGACGGATGCGCTTCCTGCGTGGGATTTGTGACACTTAGGGAAGAGTTAGTGCTGCTGCAGTCTTGAATCTCACCTTGCATGGTTATGCTGGAGGGTTCGGGAAACAGAGGGATGAGGAGGAGGTAGAGGAGGTAGATGAAGGACAGTCCATTGTACCTGAACAGACATGCTGCGGAGAGAACATATCGACATGTTAGAGGAATCTAGAGTTGTAAGTCCATCCACATTGGCTTAAATGACGTCCTGCGACCTTAGTATCCGTCCTGCGCATCTGACAAATCATTCACGTACCTAGCACACACACACACACACACACACACACACACACACACACACACACCCACACCCCACACACTGGAGAGTTTCCTAAGGTTTCCAGTCTATTTGCTCTCATTCTCTTTCCATGAATTGTATTCCTCACTGGCTCAGAAGACTAAATAAAAACTGTTGGGACACGCTCGAGGTTAACAGTTAGACGAGAGTAATGGCATTTGAACATCTTGTTGTTAATCTTGCGCGTTTGTCATTTTATGAGCTGATGCTGTGAATATCACACATTAATTTCACTACCAAACATGGAGCTCAGCGGCAGACCTCATCTGAACCAGACAGAAATTACATCCTATTTTCTGGAAATGTCAAAAGGAAACCCTCAGAAGAGGCCAATGATGACCAAAATATGATTACATCACCATTTACAAACTGCCAAAATACCTATTGTACTGTTTAAAGCAGCACTATTTAACTTTATCTGTGTTCAAAATCTGCAAAATGTATATAATGAGCGAGTACATCATGAATTCATCTTCCAAACCGCGTTTTTGTCTTATTCCGAATCACTACGGTACACTTATAATAGTACTTATATTTGGACTATTGTAGCCTGGTCACCGCTGCGGAGTAACACATACCTGCGTGAATCACCAGAGACATAAACTTAGAGAAGTAGCTCCGGTTGGAAAGTTCTTCCGCGGGAATGTGTGCAGTTCTGTTTATTAACTGCTAGAGCGCTACAAGTTACATAGTGCTGATTGTTCAACAGCCAATATATCTCTATTCTTTACTATACAAAAAACATTTCAGACAGAAAAAGCAAGAATGACACTAAAAGAGTGAAGTTAAAGTGCAGATATCACGGCCACGGGGACTTTCCACTGCAATTAGAGACTCTTAAATATTTAACCACACTGGCAAACTGGAGCACAATATGGAAAGCTGATATTAAAATAAAATTAAAACCCAGTACAATCCCAGACCGACATTAAAATGCATAATATTATCGTGATCTCAATATGTTCACATAAAAATTATGTTTTGTCTAACGACTCTTAGGAGATGTGCTCTAGTTAGTGCTGAATATGGATGGGAACCGTGAGGAATTGAATGATTCTGGCTGCGATTCTGATCCAGTTAACGATTCCAGTGCCTTAATGATTCCATTAACAAGTGTTTTAGTACTTCTGAGGAAACACCAAATACTTCATCCAAACTATATTATGTAATACTTATGGGAACCTATTGTTTACATATATTACAAGCAGAATCACAAACAAAAATACTGTATGTTTAATAAGGTTTAAACTGTTTTAAGTGTTATTTATTACATAAACTGTATGAACAGAATGCAATGCAATTTATTCTTGATAAAAACATTTGCCAAATGCATATGTAAATAGATAATTATAAACAGTCATTATTAAAAGAAAGAAGTTACTTGAACACTAATTTGCACACTTATTTAGACACTATTTTGTAAAAAAACAAAAAAAACAATGTTTTTTTCAAAATTGTTCAATGTTCCCTCTGTATATGTATTATATATATAATAGATATTAAGAATATAGCTATATATATATTATATATTATAATATATATGAGTCACACACCACCACATATATATTATAATACACCACACAACACTAAACACAATATAGATAAATATATATCCACACACCACCACACCCCCCCACATATATATATATATACCCACACACCACACACAAACACACATATACAGTGGGTACGGAAAATATTCAGACCCCCTTACATTTTTCACTCTTTGTTATATTGCAGGCATTTGCTAAAATCATTTAAGTTAATTTTTAATGTACACACAGCACCCCATATTGCTAGAAAAACACATAATTGTTGACATTTTTGCAGATTTAATTAAAAAGAAAAACTGAAATATCACATGTCCTAAGTATTCAGACCCTTTGCTGTGACTCTCATATATTTAACTCATGTGCTGTCCATTTCTTCTTATCATCCTTTAGATGGTTCTACACCTTCATTTTAGTTCAGCTGTGTTTGATTATACTGATTGGGCTTGATTAGGAAAGCCACACCCCTGTCTATATAAGACCTTACAGCTCACAGTGCCTGTCAGAGCAAATGAGAATCATGAGGTCAAAGGAACTTGAAGAGCTCAGAGACAGAATTGTGTTAAGGCACAGATCTGGCCAAGGTTACATAAAAAATTTCTGCTGCACTTAAGGTTTCCTAAGAGCACAGTGGCCTCCATAATCCTTAAATGGGAGACGTTTGGGATGACCAGAACCCTTCCTAGAGCTGGCCGTCCGGCCAAACTGAGCTATCGGGGGAGAAGAGCCTTGGTGAGAGAGGTAAAGAAGAACCCAAAGATCACTGTGGCTGAGCTCCAGAGATGCAGTCGGGAGATTGGAGAAAGTTGTAGAAAGTCAACCATCACTGCGGCCCTCCACCAGTTGGGGCTTTATGGCAGAGTGGCCGGACGGAAGCTTCTCCTCAGTGCAAGACACATGGAAGTCCGCATGGAGGACTCCAAGATGGTGATAAATAAGATTCCCTGGTCTGATGAGACCAAGATATAACTTTTTGGCCTTAATTCTAAGCGTATGTGTGGAGAAAACCAGGCACTGCTCATCACCTGTCCAATACAGTCCCAACAGTGAAGCATGGTGGTGGCAGCATCATGCTGTGGGGGTGTTTTTCAGCTGCAGGGACAGGACGACTGTTGCAATCGAGGGAAAGATGAATTCTTTCGGCCAAGTACAGGGATATCCTGGATAAAAACCTTCTCCAGAGTGCTCAGGACCTCAGACTGGGCCGGAGGTTTACCTTCCAACAAGACAATGACCCTATTTAAGCACACAGCTAAAATAACGAAGGATGGCTTCACAACAACTCTGTGACTGTTCTTGAATGGCCTAGCCAGAGCCCTGACTTAAACCCAATGTGATCATCTCTGGAAGACCTAAAAAATTGCTGTCCACCAACATTTACCATCCAACCGGACAGAACTGGAGAGGATCTGCAAGGAGGAATGGCATAGGATCCCCAAATCCAGGTGTGAAAACTTGTTGCATCTTTCCCAAAAGACTCATGGCTGTATTAGATCAAAAGGGTGCTTCTACTAAATACTGAGCAAAGGTCTGAATACTTAGGACCATGTGAAATATCAGTTTTTCTTTTTTAATAAATCTAAAAAAATGTCAACAATTCTGTGTTTTAATTCTGTCAATATGGGGTGCTGTGTGTAAATTAATGAGGAAAAAAAAAATAACTGAAACGATTTTAGCAAATGGCTGCAATATAAAAAGTTGAAAAATTTAAATGGGTCTACTACTTTCCAGTACCCCCATATATTACACCACATATATACAGTGGTGTGAAAAGTGTTGGCCCCCTTCCTGTTTTGTAATTTTTTGCATATTTGTCACACTTAAAAGATTCTGATCATCAAACAATTTTTAATATTACACAAAGATAATGCAAGTCATAAAAGAATGCAGTTTTTAAATGAGGATTATTTTTTTAAGGGAAAAAGCTGTCCAAACCTGCTTGGCCCTACGTGAAAAAGTAATTGCCCCCTAAATCTAATAACTGGTTGTGCCACGCTTTGCAGCAACAACTGCAATCAAGCATTTGCGATAACTGGCAATGAGTCTTTCACATCGCTGTGGAGGAATTTTGGCCCACTTTTCTTTGCAGAATTGTTTTAATTTAGCCACATTGGAGGGTTTTCGAGCATGAATGGACTGTTTAAGCGTCTCAATAGGATTTAAGTCCGGACTTTGTTTTGGCCACTCCAAAACCTTAATTTATTTTTTCTTGAGCCATTCAAAGGTGGACTTTTTGGTGTGTTTGGGATCATTGTCCTGCTACATAACTCAAGTGCGCTTGAGCTTGAGGTCACAAACTGATGGCCGGACATTCTCCTTCAGGATTTTCTGATAGAGTGCAGAATTCATGGTTCCATCAGTTATGGCAAGTCATCCAGGTCCTGAAGCTGCAAAAGCAGCCCCAGACCACCACACTACCACCACCAGGTTTGACTGTTGGTATGATGTTCTTTTATGAAATGCTGTGTTGGTTTTACGCCACATGTAACGGGACACACCCCTTCCAAAACGTTCAACTTTTGTCTCATCAGTCCACAGACTATTTGCCCAAAAGTCTTGGGGATAATCAAGATATTTTTTGGCAAATGAGAGATGAGCCATTGTGTTCTTTTTGGTCAGCAGTGGCTTTTGCCTTGGAACTCTCCCATGGATGCAGTTTTTGCCCAGTCTCTTTCTTATTGTTGAATCATGAACACTGACCTTAATTGAGGCAAGTGAGGCCTGCAGTTCTTTAGATGTTGTTCTGGGTTCTTTATGACCTCTTGGATGAGTCGTCGTTGTGCTCTTGGAGTAATTTTGGGTTGGCCGGCAACTCCTGGGAAGGTTCACCATTGTTCAAGTTTTCTCAATTTGTGGATAATGACTCTGACCATGGTTCGCTGGAGTCCCAAAGCCTTAAATGGCTTTATATTCCTTTCCAGACTGATACATGTCAACTATTTAGTTTTTATCTGTTCTTGAATTTCTTTAGATCGAGGCATAATGTGTTGCTCTTTAAGCAGGCTTCACTTTGTCAGACAGGTTCTATTAAAGTGAGATTTCTTGATTGCAAACAGGTGTGCAAGTAATCAGGCCTGGGTGTGGCTAGTGAAATGTAACTCAGCTTTCTAAAATAATGTGGTTAATTGCAGTTCGTTCATGATTTAACAGGAGGGGGCAATTAATTTTTCACGCAGGGCCACGTAGGTTTGGACAGCTTTTTTTTCCCTTAATAAATGAAATCATCATTTAAAAACTGCATTTTGTATTTACTTGCATTATCTTTGTGTAATATTTAAATTTGTTTGATGATCTGAAACATTAAAGTGTGACAAACATGCAAAGAAATAAGAAATCAGGAAGGGGGCCAACACTTATTCACACCACTGTATATATATATATAAATATATAAATAAATAAATATATATATAAATAAATATGTATACAGGTTCTTTATTTAATATTGAAAAGTTATGTAAACTTTTCAATATTAACTAAAGAACCCTGTATAGCAACCCTGTTGTAAAAACATAAATAAACCATTTAATTAATTATTAAAAAGAGAGTCAGTGTAATTTTAATATCAACATGCTATTTTATTTCATTAATAGTTTTGAATTAATTTTTTATATATACACTGAAAAAAATTACTAATTGAATTTACTCAATTGTTTTAAGGCAAGTGGTCGCAATCAATTTATTTTAGCTACATTTAAAATAAACAAATTTACTTGAGTAACTAAATTTGTTTATTTAAATGTAGCTAAAATAAATTGTTTGCAACCACTTACCTTTTTTTCAGTGTATTTATTTTATTCTAGTGAAACTTTCAGTAATTTTGTTGCGCGTTATTGCCATTTTTAATCATTTTTATTCTTTAAATATAACTCTACAGTTTTTATTTTTTTGTAGGATTTAGTACATCCTAAAAATTCATGGTATGCAGAGTCATGCATTTGATTAATCCATTTTCAGATCATTTTTGAAGTGTGTTAGACAGAGGCCTTTGACAGAAAAACAGCTGTGCCGCTGGTGGAGTTTGACGGCAGCACACCGGTGCGAGAGAGAGATAAGTGTAGGAGCACTAAACACAGAGATGGAGGCCATTAAACTCAGTCTTACAGAATACAGCACACACATTCAGAGCTGTGAATACAGAGCAAAACACACCACTTTAATCCACCATCCTCGGGCTGAAATCTGAAGCTTCTTCTGAAACAGTCAAGTTGAAACATCACCCAAAAACATTGCGTCAAATATTGTATTTTTACCAATAGTTGGACATTTATGGTTCCCTCTCTTTCCTAATTCATCACATACAGCACTGCACCGCACATACAAATACATCTAATCCCAACTTTTCCTTTTAACATGATGCTTCTGACATGGACGGTTAACTTGAGATAATAATAATAATGCGGCTACATCAGAATCACAGCTTAATTCCTTCACAAAGCTTCAGTCACGTCTTTCCTTCAGAGACAGAAGCGAAACCACACTGACCGCACTCAAACCATCATCCAGCTTACAAATAATTGATGTTTCTGAAGAACTGAAAGCCTTTTCAGAAGAGCTCAGACTGACAGCAGGTGAAGAACACTTTACATTTTCACAATTAAACCACAGACGCTTCTGGAGGAACAACAGAAATAAACCCAACTCGGGCCAGTGTTATTATAGTTAACTAAAACACAAACCATAAAAAATTAATTACTTGAAATAAAATACGAACCTTTCATTATTAAAATAAATAATGTAACTAACATTACAATATTTAAAACGGACACATTTGTATTTTGTTTTTTAAACATTTCTCATCTTTAATTTAACTTGAATGTACTAAAATAAACAAAAATGACATGGGATATTAAAATAATAATAATAAAATTACAAAAGCACACAACAAAACTAAACTCCTAATGCCCCAGGGTATTATAGCTAACTCAAAATTTCATTTTAATTGAACTTGTACTAAAATACCACTTTAGTTTATAAAACTAAAACTGAAATAAAAATGAATAAAAACTATATAGACATAATAATAATAATAATAAACAATAGACAAAAACCACACAAAATAATAATAACAACAACAACAACTTTCATTACTTAAGAAAAATGTTTAAAAGAAATTTTATTTCAGCTAGGGGGGGCACGGCAACATTTCCATTTTTATTTTAATTTAACTTGCTTTAACTAAATGAACTAAACGAATAAAAATATCCATACAAACCACAGACATAAAGAACAAAAACGAATACAATTTCAAGAGCACAACAAATACTAACATTTAAATATATAAAAAAATAAAATGTAATTCAAAATATTAATAAAATACTATAATCGCATTTCAATTACACTAAAATTACGCTCATCCCTCAATTCAGAAAAACAAAACGTGTATTTTAATATAATGATATTAAAGTGAAAGTCTAAGAGGTTGGGCATCACAAATGCATAAACATTAAAATACACTGTTTTTGAAAGAATGCCCACAATATTTTATATTACGTGTGTTAAAATGAGGCTATTGTGATCAAATCAACTACTCATTCATTTGCAGCCGAAATAACACATTTCTGTACAGATAAATTAATATAAGTGCTTTAACAAAAATACTCTTGTACGAATTAGATTCCTCAAACACCTCTAATCAAGAGAAATATAAGCATCTGAGACAAAGAAACATCTCCTTTGTGATTACTCTTTCATACGGACAGAAATCCGTCAGAAGCTGACAAAGTCCAATAACACTATAATAACACAGTCTCTCAAACGTCTCAAGACCTGCTCACGTCTCAACATGAACATTCAGAGCTCCTGTCCGTCCTGAGCGGATGACCTTTGCGCAGTACTACTTCAACCCAAAAAATAAAATCATCAAATATTAAAGGTGTGTTTACGATAATGGGCAGCCAATTCTTCTCTCCACTGATGCCACATTATTAATTCATGCGGTTAAAACGACTTTGCACCGATTAATGGAGATGCTCCACGGCTCGGCAATTGCTTTTGGAGGAAAGAAGACCGAAAGGACTTAGGCTGTCAACACATACATTACCATCTTATAGAGTGGACCTTATCTACCTATAGGAGGAATCCTACTGAGAGACAAGCAGAAAGTGTGTGTGTGTGTGTGTGCATTTCTGAGGGTTAATTATATAGAAATAAGAGGAAATGTGAATATGGATTAATTGTGGGCAACCACAGATCTGATTAAGACCCTTAAACAGAGACTGCAAAGCTTCTAGATTCATTTCATGATTGTAAAAGCAACAGTAAGTACCAACAGTATAAAAAAATTAATAAAAAAAATCGGAGATAGGCTTTAAAAATTGTCGTTAAGTGTAAATGAACCATAATCGTATAACTGTCAAAAACTAAACCCGGCACTATTGTACAGGTGGCTCTACATACAACAAAATTGCTATAATTTCTTGAAAAGAAAACTTATTTTATTCCAGCTAGTTGCCAAGGCAATATTTCTATTTTCATTTCCGTTAACTCATGTACTACCAATAAAAAAAGTAAACACTGAAATCAAAAATATCAGACAAACACTATAGACATTAAAAAATAAATGATTAACTGCCCCAGGGTTACGTATAGTTAACGAAAACATAAAAAGGTATCACTTAAAATGAAAAAAAAAAAAATAATATAATATATATAGATATATATATATTTTTTTTTTTTTTTTTTTTTTTTTATATCAGCTACTGCAGCACCACATTTCCCATTTTTGTTTTAATTTCACTTGAGTATGAAAATAACTAAAACTAAAAAAATAATTCAATTAAAAAAATGGGGCCAAAAAAATCTACTTAACTGAAACCATAACAAGTCTTACTTGAAAAAGTATAAAATTTGTATTTGATTTTATTTCAGCTACTTTTAGACGAGCCAACATTTTAATTTCCACTTGTCTAATGACGAAACCGCTCGTACCTTCACACGAACCCTTCATGCATTTCTGTTATTTTATTAATGCATTTAGTCATTTATTTTATTTATTTTTTATTAGTACTGATATTTGTTTATTAGAATTGCAATTTCCAATAAAGCATAAGTTCCAGCTGTCAAGAATATACAGATGGGAACAGAGCAAGTGTTTAATAATGTCACAAATAGAGAAAAAAAAGAGAAAATTTGTTATTAATTATTACTATGAATGGTCAGGCCTGAAGGAATCATACGAATTTAAAAAAATAAAAAATAAAAATAAATCATTGTTTTATGCAGATGTCAGTGGTGTCGAATGTCTCCTTAAAACACTCGGAGGGGTTTCGTGAATTACTCTGTCAATAATCTATGACATCAACTCATCCCCTGTGATCAAACACTCGTTATCAGATACACCCCACAGAACAATTAACCAGCCACAAGGAAAACCACAGGAAAATATAGATTAGAATCATTTAGCATGCATGTTTTACATTAGATGACATTAAAACAAAGTCCAGGCATAAAGCTGTCTGACAAAAACGGTATTACTGTCTTAAAACCTGACGGATGCATGTTATTAAACACATTTAATGGCAAAATCAAAAAATGTGTTCATTATTGTGATATTTGTAAAATGTTATTTCTCTCTAAAATTTCACTTCAATGAAATAAAGTAAATAAAATAATGCAGTGGAAAATGGAAATGTACATTAGACCGTTTCAGGTTTTGAGTCCCAAAAGTCTACAAGTATACAAATGAGTTTTTTGGTAGCAGTGGTTGTGTACGTTTGTTTCAAACACTTCCAGAAATTCAGATATTTTGTGAATCTTATCCTCAAAAATAACTTTTTTTTTTTCACATTAATTACAATTTCTGAACCAAGCAATGCATTAAAACCTTTTAAACTTTGTTTCATGAATTGTTTTGTGTTTCATAATAATTGTGTTTAAATTTTAAATTAAATTAAATGTATGCATTTAGCAGACGCTTTTATCCAAAGCGACTTACAGTGCATTCATGCTATACATTTTTTATCAGTATGTGATATATATATGTATATTTTACAGAAAAGCCCTCAAAAATTGATTTTAAATACAGCTGTTGTTGAAAATGTCTTCTTGTTTTGTCACAGAAATTCCAAATTAAATGAATAAAAAAATTGCACACTACAATTTACAATATATTTTCCACAACACACTTCAAATCTATTATTGTCTCTTTTAAGGACTTTTCTGTAAAAATACACGATAGAATTTAAAGTGTGACAACTAGCCCCGGTTTATCCTTCAGTGCAAAAAATAAATAAATAAGTGATATTTCGAAGTTATGTATAAGACGAAGATCACTGGGGGGGGGGGGGGGGGGGAGTAGGTATTAGAACGAAAATACTACTTCAGTTTTTCTACTTCGAAATTTCACAATGTGTTACTTGCTGTTTCCTTGCGAAATTCACTAGCAATTGTTTTATCAGCAATTGCCTACTTGTTTTAGTATTTTCCTTAAACACTTTTCTTGTAAATATTTGAACCCAGAGTTCAAAGTCTAATCAAATATATGTGATTTATATGAGTTTGTATATGGAAGAATACGGGAAAATTACGAAATGACAAATATACTACAGTGATAATGATGAGCAGTGCGCCCTTCTGCGCACACAAACTTCTAAATTTTTTATTAAAAGTCAGTTTATATAAACTTATGACTTCGTATCTACATTCTACTTAAATTCAAACTGTATTTGACAGATCAAGAGCTTCACGATGATCCGCACCTGCCGCGTAACGCAGAAACTGCGCATCTCCACACTGAAGATGCGAAACCCTGAACGGGATCAAATTAACGCTTACCTGCCGCCAGACACACTGGCAACAGCACTCTGAAGATCAGACCACACACCACCTCAGAAGCCATCGCTCTCAGATGTGAAGGACAAACTGCAGCATCCAGCAGCCAGATGTCCTGAACCCGGGACGGGACGGCATCCTTCGAGCGCCTTTACACCGGATCCTCCATGCGTCCTGAATGAAAACTTCCAGTTAAGGACTCCCTTTGTCTAAAAAAAGTGCTTTATGTGTGTCTCGAGTGGGTGGAAGTGTTTAATCTAACTCATGATGATATGAAGATGTGGCATTCGTTTGCGCAAAGTCCCGGTTTTCTCCAGCGCGCATCAGGGTCTCCAGCGGCGCCTCTGCGCCAGAGCGCACACGGAATGCGTCCGAAACACCGCGTGAATCCTGGAAAAGATATCAAAATCACTTCGTATCCTGTGGACCAAAGCGAATGAAACTGATTCAAGTTCTTTAAGGCTAAATAAACCGTCCCTTAATCACCTAAAGTCACTCATGTAGAAGGTGGGCTTGATGACTTCCTCGCTTCCATCTCCACACAGCTGCTCTGAAAAGCCACAGGCATTCCGGTCAATGACAAACGCCCTTTCCTGAGTGATGGAGCGCCGGTCCAATCAGCGACCGCGGGGGGCGGGGCCTGCAAACCCTGAGGGATGCTCCATTTGACTGCTGTTTTACTAGGAACTCATCATCATTACAACAACTGGCCTTCTAGAAAAAATTGTATCACAGTCATGTACTCTTTTCTTTAGCTGACTAAGCCAACTCGGAAATAATATAAGCCAGTCACATAAATGGATTGATAGCCATATAGGCCTATATACAATCATTTGACACATATCATTTCACCCCAAAAAGGTTAAAAAGTTAAAGTCAGAATGGAACCGAGGAGAATTTTTCAACTTAAGAAAAAAAAGGGTAACATATCAATTTTTCAGTTTAAAAATCAGTCCTCAAATTTGATTGTCAGAGCACCGCAAGTATAGGGTTGGTATGTTTTTTTTTTTATTAATACTTTTCTTCTGTAAGGAGACATTGACACTGAAGACATTTATAATGTAACAAACATTCCCATTTCAAATAAATGCTGCTCTTTTCAGCAAAGACTAATCTTAAATAAAACACTTTTCCACTTGGAATGGCCGAACCTAGATACCCCCCCCCCCCCCGATAAGTGTAGTATGAACTCGAAGTGAGGAGATGGGGCAGAGGAGGGATGCTGATAACCGTCAATGGATAGAGGTAAGTCAGCTGTATTTATATTATGGTGTTGATTAACTTGGGTGTGCTCCACCTGTGTTAATTAGGCTAAGTAACTGACACGCTCCTCCCGAACCTTGTTAATAAAACATCATTAAATGTGAAATGTGTAGTATAAAAAATATGTGCCATTAAATATATAAATGAAATATTGGTACTGAACCTTAAAAACCACAGAAAAATCAATAAGCCATCATTTTTCAAAAGTGCAAAAGTCTGATAGTATAGATTCCTCATTTTAAACCTGAAAGGAAGCATAAATATAAACAATTAATATATATATATATATATAATATATATATATATATATAGATCTATATATAAATATCTATAGCCTATATAAAAACAAGAAGAAATTCTTTCATAGACTGTGTTTCTGTTTCTACAGCAGGTATTCACTAATCAAATGTCACTGATTAAAATATGTGAATTAGTAAAAAGAAGCAGTAAAATAAAGAAATTATTTGAATTAATAATGACTTTCAGGTTTATGAAGACTTTAAAAGACGCAAAGCTGGACAGAAATGAATAAGTAACAGATAAGTGGGCTAGCTAACAACTGAAACTCCCGTTTGGACAAAAAAAAAGTTATTATTAAAAAACTTACATTTTAAAACCGTCATAAAAATTGGCTCAAATTATTCATACATCATAAATTGATTGTATCGTTCATAATAACATCAGACAAAGTGTTAGATGCTTTAAAATAACCATCTTTCTGTTGGTTGCTTTTCTCTTAAAACAATTTTTTTAACACTGTACTAACCATCCATGTTGTTTTATAACCAAAGGTCTAGTAAAGAAGCTTTTGTTTGCAGCTAGTCTGCTTCCCTGATCTTCAGCAGAGATCTTCAACAACTATTAAAGCCCTGCTGTTCCCTTCACATGCAGGTTAGCAGTGGATATGTGATCTAATGCTGCAGGTGAGGCATCAATAATACATTTGTCTGACATTGTGTTTGTTCATTAATGATGTTGATTATAGGAGATCTGAGAGCAGGTCTCTCATGCTCTTTAAAAACTGCACATCAACTCTGGGCGTCAGGATGGCATCAAAATTTTAACACAAAGCACTTACACTGGATCAAACTTCCTGGATGTTTAATTCCTTGGCTCTCATAAGTAGCTAATAATAGAATAATGTCTATAATCCTTATACTTAGTGGTCTGCATGCACATATATTAGCCCTCACATATATACACAGATGCAGACAATTAGAGATGAAATATTAAGCATAAATATTTAAACCCAGGAGTACCTTCATGCTGAAGATGAAGCAAACATCAACAAGCTGCTTTTACAATTTTAAACATGCTTTCTGTGGAAAATCCACACTGACAGTGTTCAGGAAACCGGCTCTACAAACTCCAGACACCCTTACTGTAGGAAGAATGAAGAAAAACACTGAATTCAATCACTTTTTAGTTCAGATAGAATCATAATCGTGTGTATTGGCAAATATAAAAGTGTTTACCTGAAAAGCGTCTTCTTGTTCAAATCATATGAACTGTACGGAAACAAATTAAATCCATTTTTGATACGTCATCAACAAATTATTCAGAAATGTTACATTATTCAAATAAAAATACAGTCATATTTTGAAATATTATTACAATTTAATATAACTGCTTTCTATTTTTGAATATATGTTAAAACGTAATTTATTCTTGTGATACAAAGCTGAATATTTTTCAGCATCATTTCTCCAGTCTTCAGTGTCACATGATCCTTCAGAAATCATTCTAATATGCTGATTTACTAGCACAAGAAACATTTCTGAACAGTTGTGTTGCTGAATATTTTTGTGGAAACTGTGATTCTTTGATGAATAGAAAGTTCAAAAGAACAGCATTTATTTGAAATAGAAATCTTTGTAACATTATAAATGTCTTTACTGTCACTTTTGATGAATTTAATGCTTCCTTGCTAAATAAAAGGATTAATTTATTTAAACAAAAAATACTTAGTGTAGTGTACATGAATCAAAGCTTCATAAAAGTTCCAAAAATGTTAACTTATATTATGCACTGATATACTAAACCGACATTTTGATCTCCAGAGAATTCAACAAACCAGTTTGACAAAACGTCTCTCCTCCTTCAAAGTCATTTCAGTCAAACAATCACGCCTAAGTGGCTTGCAGCTAATCAATACTGAGCGAAAGGAAGCGATTGATCAATATCTATAGTTTTTACGATTGTTCTTTGAGGGTGGAGACTCCATGACGAACAGATGTCAGGAAACATTCACTTTCTATCAATAATTCATCAGAGAGAACGAGTTAAACCAAAAGAAATGTTTTTTCTGATGCCGGTCCAACCCAGAACATGGGTGGAGATCATCTCTAATATCCACCAACATTTCAATTATGCAGAAACATAAACGTGATTGATTACGCAGGTCTCGTTAAATGCCCAGCAAACGTTTGGTTGATTGTCCATCAGAAAAAACCAAACTGCATGCTGATTGATGTTTTGATCATAAAACGACGCCAGGGGATGTTACGCTCTTTTGCTTAGCATCGACCAATTTTCTACAGTCACAGGAATATATAATAAAACTGCAGTATTGGTGACTGGCATAGATCCACGTGCAGAGCATCTGACTTACAACATCAATTAAGAACCATAGAAGCTTAAGAATTTGTCTGAATCACAGCTGATTTAGAACTAGATGAATTTGAAATGAAATTACAGTTAGGCTTCTAGATATCAGTGCAAAACAAGTAATGATAGTAGTGTTTGCTAAGGCAAAGTCTCATAGACACTTGGTATGAGTTCTTTTGATTTGGGCCTTTAAATACCCTTGCAACTGCCTAGCAACATCAGAACAGTGTTATTATAGTTAACATGTTTTGGACAAGCTGTAAATGGGACAACGCAGAAAGGGCAAGACCAATATATAACGAATTGCAATAGTCTAACTGAGTGGATCATTATTTCCTAGTCTTTATTAGAAAGAAAATGTTTTATTTTAGTGATAGAACTCAGGTGATAAAAGCTATACCCTTTATCACCAGCACTGATCTGCTTATTGAAAAGTAGTAGTAATTTGAAAATCACTCTCAGACCCCTCACATGATCTTTTACATTCGACCACAGAGGACCTAACTGAGCAGCCAGGCCAGGTAAGATAAGATATGCTATATTTCTGGAAAAATAAGGCTCAGGGGAAGCATGTGCAATGAAATTAAAAGGGGCCTAAAATTGACCCTTGGGGGACACCAAACTGTAATTGAGCTGCAGTAGAGGGAAAAGTCCCCCAAATTTACAGAGAAACCATTCTTTAAAAGAAAAACCAATGGAGGGCAGTTTCTTATGGTCAATTGCGTTGAATCGGGCTCTGAGATCTTTTAAAACTAAGACGACAGGGGAATCTGAATCCATGGACAGTAAGATATAATCAGTAGGATAATAATGCAGATTCAGTGCTATGCAAATGTCTGGAACCAGACTGAAAATGTATGCAAGATGTTTAAGTGTTAATACAAAACTAAAATCATAAAAAAGTAAACACCCCAGCAATGACCCTATAGTAACCACATAGCAGCACACAGAACAGGGTTATTATAGTTAGCTAGAAGCATAAAAGAAACATTTTCATTACCTGAAATAAACATTAACTGAAATAAAATTAAATATTAACATTTTATTTCAGCTAGTTGCTAAAGCAACATTTATGTCATTTCTGTTAGCTGAGGTCCTAAACTGGCCTAAAACTAAACATTTAATTGATAAAATGAAAAACTATACAGACATAAAAAAAAACATAAAAATCACAAAAAACAACAAAATGAAAACTAACTAAAATGAAAAAACGGAAAATATAAAAACATAAAAATATTAATAAATACTATAAAAGTATGGCAACAATACTGAAATATCCCTGACTCTGAACATATGACATTCTAGGATCCTGACAGCAAGATTTACACACTTCATGTTAAAGAAAATGAGCTGGTAAAAACACCACAACTGGGAATATTACTAATGGATTCCTCTGTGCTGGAATGAGTGTATGGTCAACCAATCAAAGCATGTTATCTGCAACAGTGATGTCACATGACCCTGTTTCTTCAGTGCTCTTATGTAATCGCACAGCTTTACATTAGGCGTGGTGTTCCAGGTATCACTTTCTTCAGAACATCCTCATCCTCATCCTCATTAGAGCTCTAAAACATTGATGATAACCTCTTAACAACCAACCACCATCTACCTTTAAAGCTCTGCATTATTAACGACTCTTTAGCCATCTATACAGTTAGAATTAGTGTTTGAGAGCCGACTGACACTTTTAAGTTTCAAAGTTTGTTTGTCACGTGTCCAACAGGGAAGACAGATGTTCGTATCTATGAGATATAGCGTTACTGTGAATAAGAGAAAGATAGATACACAAACATTAGATAATGCATTGAGAAATATACAAAATATACAGAAATTATGTACAAAATGATATGACTGCAAAAAATCATTCACAAAAAGTCAGCTGTGACTGTCAGAAAAATCCCTGTAAAAAATATGGTCACAACATTTCAGGCATTATGGGATAACAGGTTAAGTAGTGCCTGTATAGATTTCATACCGGTATATATCATTAATTAATGTAATGTTAATATACCTGAACTACTAAAATCTGCTCTAAATATAATCATTTAATGATAAACACCATAATAATGCATGTACTAAAATAGAAAAGCACATGATTTGATGAAAAAAGATGTTCTGGAAATGTCAGACTCATAACTTTACTTACATACATACATACATAAACATAAAATACAGGCACTCTCTTGGCAAAAAAAATATTTTCACAGTAAATTTAGGTCATTTCTACTTTTAACTTCTTTAAACCTAATTTTGACATTACCTTACCATGCATGTATTGTCTTGAAGTGAACATTTATTTTTTATTTTTTTAGCATTAAAAAATATTTTAATTATTACTTACATCATTTATATATATACTATTAACTTATAAACCTATTTGACATTTTTAAAAGTACATTTATTGTCTCGTTAAATAAAAAAATGTAATATAATTGAATTTTTAAAAAAATATTTGACTAATATATTATAGTATAAATATAACTAGTATATTTATACTATTAACTATAAACTGAACTTTGACATTATCTTACCATGCATATACTGTCTTGTTAAACTGAAAATGTATGTAATTTATTTTATTCATATCATTTATTTTGTATTATTTATTTTTTTACCTAAATCTCAGAAATGAACATGGTTAGTTTGACTTGAGAAAATGCACATACTATGCATGATACACATGCCGCATACCGCAGAAAAACAGTATGTTAGTATAGCATTGTAAACAAACTCTTTACCATTGACCACAGGGGTCTCACTGATCTTAATGGAGGCTGTATTTCCTTCGGTTTCCTCTGAAAGTCCACAATCAGATCTTGTCAATTTGCATTCAGGTCATCATAAAACTACACGAGACCGTGGAAAAGCTCTCATCTCTTTGATAGAGTCAGGAGATACACATGAACTGAACTGAGAGGATATGATGAAGTGCAGGTGGAAGCGAGAGAACGACGTCAAATTGAATCACATGGCAATCTGAGTCCACACACAGTCTGCTGAGTGGACAAACTCTGATCATTAAACAACTTCCCACACTTATGAGTACTGACCATAATTTCATTACATAAAAGTTAGATCAAGAAACGACAGACGCAAACTTCCAAACACGCATCATGATGAACCTCTCTCTGACTTACATTCTGCTTAATTAAGCCATTAGGCCAGTTAAAGATTGCAGACAAACACAACTTTTATGAAGATGGCTTTGGAAGCATTTGTTTAAAACATTTGGACCTATTATTGAATCTTTTGTGCTTAATTTAATTATAATTACTACAGCCTAACCTTAACACTCACAAACATAATTGGTAGCATTTTTCTAAGTCTTTTAAAGAAGTTTTGCTGTATTTTGGTATTTTCAGACTTGTGAATGCTGGCATTATCTAGACATGTACTGTCCTGAATTTAATTGAAACATTCAAATCAAAATTCATTTGATTTAACTGTTTTATTAATTCATTTTTAATATATATATTTTTTAAATGGTTCTTTATCATTTAAATCATTTAAACATAACGTTTATAAACCTAATTTTGGCAGGATCTTACTGTGCAGTACTGTCTTTAACGAATTTTGTTGTTTGTTTTTACATTTTTTAAATATTTCAAATATTTTTCTTCATAAATTATATTTATATTATTGACATCTATAAACCTAATTTTGAAGTCTTGTTAAATTGTACATTATATAAATAAATTATTTTGCATTCTTTTTTTATTTATTTAAAATGTAATTTGAAACATTTAAAACATACATTTATATTAGAACTCTTAAATAAAAATGACACACGTGAAATAAAATAAACCCTAATTATTAAGATACAACATATATACTAGAATACTACTGTATACTTAGTAAGATACTAAAAACTTGAAATACTAAGAATGCATTTCAAAGCATTTTAGTGGCACCTGCTGGTGAGAAGGAATCACTACAACACTAAACCAATCAGGGGAACCAACAGTTATTCTGGATATAAATAAGTTGTATTTTACAGCATTAAATGGTTTTGATTAACTCGGAATGAACTTTCTCTAAAATAAATATCTTAAAACACTTTTAAACACCTTTAGTGACAAATGTACTCAGTAGCAGCATTGCAGAAGAATTGTGAAACATTTTAAGACTGATGTGCAGATTAGTTACTGTAGGTTGGATCTGTTTTCTGTGTAATGGGGTTTTAAGCAGCATTAGAACTTGTTTTGCTGTAGTTCTGCACTGTATGTGGAGGAGTCTCTCTCCGCTGCTGTAGAGGGCGCTAACACTCTCTAATGCGTCAGACTCCGATGTAAACATTCATCATGGCGTCTGCTGTGTTTTGGATTTTATTTCTGCTCAATCTGTTTTTGCACACAAGAGGATTTACTGAAGTCCAGCAACTATCAGATTCATGCTACAAACCAATGAAGGACCACAGACCATCATTCATTAAGTATGGAATATATCTCATTTGTATATATATTTTACTTGCAATAACAACTTTTACACACCACTTACAAAACGCACATTACTGTGTTAATATTTGGATAAGTACGATTTCAATATATTGTATTTTAGTACATATACCATGGCAATACCATGTTATATGGGCAGGTACCTTATTTACTATGGTAGTATCATCTCTCTCTTTTTCTTTTACACGTACCATGGTAAAACTATGTTTTTTGAATGTACCTTTATAGTACCTTGGAACCATGCATATCTATTCTATATATATATGGTAATATCACTGCCAAAAAAGAAGAAGAATTTTTTTTTTTTTATTGCTCAGTATTTTTGTCTGTCCAGTTCGAGTATCTAAAACGGATGAAAGGGGTCATATGATGCTTTTTTAAAGATCATTATTTTGTGTATTTGGTGTAACAGAATATGTTGACATGCTTTAATGTTCAAAAAACACATTATTTTTCAAATAACATTATTGTAGGTCCTCTATGCCCCGCCTCTCTCAAACGCTTTGTACAAAGTCCCTCCTTCCGACAAGTGCAGTCTGTTCTGATTGGCCAGCTGACCCGGTGCGTTGTGATTGGCCGAACACCACAAGCGTGTGTCGTAAATGTAACGCCCCTTACCATAATCGCGAGCTTCATCTTTCAAAATACAGTAAGACCGGTAGCCCAAGTGAACAGAGTCGGGGCGTGACAGACACAGTGATGAAGCTGGTATTTGTTTGCAGTACACAAGCCACGGTTAAGAACGCTGACTCCACTTTGATGTGCCCTCCACTCTCTCTCATCTCACCCACACACACACCACACACACACGTGCACATCCACACCACACGCTCTCTCTCTCATCACACCCTCACCCACACACACCACCCACACACAAAAAATACACACACACGATGCGCAAACTCCGCATTTGAACAGTCAATAGCAAGTACTTAAACTAATAACAAAACAGTAGCTGATTCAGAAGCGCCAGATTGTCATAGCAAAGTCAGAATGACCTCCTCTCCTAGGTTCACGAAACGGTCGTCCATAAATTGCATTGCTGTTCTGTTGTAAGTAATGTTAAAGATTCCTAAATGCTTCTACTTTTGGAAGGCCAAATAAAGTTATTTTGCTTTCGCTTAGAAACACACAGTGTCTCCCTGACATTGCTGCTTCAACACTAACTGCGTTTACTGAAACCACGTCTTCTTTCTTTGTGTGAACATTTGGGCGGCATTAGCAAATATTTCCACATCGTGACATAGAAATGTGGGGGCATGTTAGAACGAGCCGATTTAGGGGGGCGTGGCAGAGTCTTAACATTGATAAGATATCTCTTGGTTTTGAGACTTTTGTCTTTGCAACTTTACAGATCTTTTTTTTGCACCAAGAGCTTGTAACACTTCAAATGAAAGGAAAACTTGAAATCGCATCATATGACCCCTTTAAACTGAAGTAAACAAGAAACATTTACTTGAGAATAGAAATGACCTAGTTCTCATTTTCTAAAGAATGTATCAAAATTAAGTGAATTTCTGTTTAAAACAAACACACACAAAAAATTGTTGGTGTGGTAAGAAAGAATTTTCTTTCTTTTTTCAGAAAAGGAAATGTATATAAATATTTTACATTTAGAAGCAAAATTACAAGACTTAAGTTTGTTTAAAACAAGAAAATTGGTGGTCAATCGGGTAAGAAGAGTCAATCTAATCAAATTTTCATTCTCAAGTAAATTTGAGTAAAAAAAAATTATTTTTATTTTTTGTTCAGTACCCTGTTACCTTCACCTTTTACTTGGAGGGTAAGAGGCAGGGCATTTAGGAAGGTAATGAGATGTTCTATCAAATCTAAAAGGCACCAACTGTATTTTAACCTGATGTTTACAATTTGTCTTCTGCTGTCAATTACTGAACTGATATGATACCGGTTCTGTAATAATAATAATAATCCATGCATGTTTTAGGACATACCCCCGGCCTCATGAATATGTAAACGTCTCTGATCTCCCCGCCTCCTGGGACTGGCGCAACATTGATGGCAAAAACTATGCGAGCGTCACACGCAACCAACACATCCCACAGTACTGCGGCTCCTGCTGGGCCATGGGCGCCACCAGCGCACTCGCAGGTCAGACTCAGGACACTACAGTAGAGTACAGAAACTTCAAGTCAAACACATGCATTTTTCTGTCTTAAACTCAGATCGCATTAACATCAAGAGGAAAGGGGCGTGGCCTTCAGCTTACCTGTCAGTGCAGAACGTGATTGACTGTGGCGGGGCAGGCTCATGCTACGGTGGAGATCACATGGGTGTATATGCTTATGCACATGAGCACGGCATTCCTGACGAGACCTGCAATAATTATCAGGCCCGAAATCAAAGTAAGACACCAAACTCTGCAATGACATGAGATGCTATAAAACTGTATGGAGGCTTGTTTCTGCCATGGGATGAAAAAAATAAAAAGGGAATTGTGACTTTTTAATCTCACAATTCGGACTTTTCTCGCTATTCTAAGAAAAAATGTCAGAAGTGCGAGATATGGGGCCTCATTTATAAAGAGTGCATACACACGGATTTGATCTTAAGAGTGTGTGTACACTTAAATCCACGCTATTGCTCATATTTGTAAAAACTGCCTTTGACTTAGAATAGTGCTTAGCGTCACGTCAGGGTCTGAGCAGACGTACACACTTTTTCTTGTCAGAGTACTGCAGGTTTTAAGCTCTTCTTGCAGCTCGCTGTTCTAAATGAAAGGATTTGGATGATGACTGGTGAGCTTTTATATGTTAATGACATTAATTAGGAGTCGTTTACAAGGCAGAGAGCTGAAACCATTCAGTTGCGCGCAAGTTCAAGATCATTTGCGATTCATAGATTTCACATCTGAAAGAGAGGTGTATGTGCGTACTTTCATTCATCACTCCTACGCATATTTGAGAGATGATCGTAAGATCAAATTTAGGATGGTTTCTGTGCAACATTTTATAAGTGAGGCCCATAATCTTGCAATTTTGAGAAAAAATCAGAAGATTTGACTAAGTTAAATTGTGAGATATAATATGCGCATTTCGATAACAAGAAAAGCCAGCAAATGTAGAACAAACTGGTAAAATCTAATAAACCATTGTGAGATACAAGACGGCAATTCTGAGAAAACCGTTGAATGTGAGATCGGTATAACGCACAAATTGTGAAAAAGTAAGAGTTTAGAAGATTACAAAGGTAACGCTTCAGGAGTTTACCACAGTTTTATTCTTGAAAAAAGCACTGTGAGATATACACTCAGATTTGCGAGAATAAACGTCAGAAATGTACGGAGTATGGCATGCAGGAAAAAAATAGTAGAACGCATTAGTAAATTATGTGCATGATTTAGCAAATCGAGGGAAGGAAATAGTAATCGTGTGCACGTTTTAGTACAGCGAGGGAACGAATGAGTAAATCGTGCTCATGATTTTTTTTTTTTTTCTTGCTTGTCATGTGCGGGGCTCTGTAGAAATGTGACAAATGCGGGGGTGTTTATCTCATGGCAGAAACAGGCTTTCATAAAAATGTCATATGAGTTGCCTATTAAAGGAATTTTTTATCATTACAAAATGCAAATGTGAAATTATTGCAACTTGCATTAAAACATTTGTCCAAGTAACAACAAAATAATAATTGCACTAATCATGCACTAATTTCTCCTGTATTTTATGCACACTGTAACAGTGAAGTTCACTGCAACTTGTAGTGGATTTAAATATTATGTCTTTTTTTTCTCCTCTGACCTTTTTTCTGCAGAATGTGACTCATTTAATCAGTGTGGCACATGCTCGTTCTTCGGTTCCTGCTCTATAATTAAAAACTACACCGTGTGGAACGTTGGAGACTATGGAGACGTCTCAGGACGAGATCGCATGAAGGCTGAGATCTACAAAAATGGGCCAATCAGGCAGGTTCTACAGCCCATATTTTGAGTTAAATATAAATTAAAATAGTTGCAACTCTTGGGCCTCAATGGCAGAAAAATCCATATGATGCAATTTTGATAAAAGTATTTGGCTATAGTTCATTAACAGTGCAGGGTTATTATAGTTAACTAAAACTAAAACCATAAAAACAGTTGCTTGACATAAAATAAACTTTAAATTAAGTATATTAAAAAAAATACATTACATTTATTTTGTTTTGTTAAGTTGGCAAGGCAATATTTAGCATTTTCATTTAGTTTAACAATGATCTAAATGAAAATAAAACTGAAAAAAAAACGTATATAGACAAAAAAAACAACTTTGAAAAAAGATTTATGAATAAAAACTATTTCAAAATATTAATAAAAACTATAATAGTATCTCAGTGATACTAAAATAACCCCAGTTTACAGTTGGTGCATTAATTCAAGCTATTTTAGATGCACTGTAAAAAATTGTGATTTTAACAGTAAAAAACTGTAAAAATGCTACAGTAAAAAACCTGTTAAACGGTTAACGGTAAATTCCCCTACTATATGGTCTGTGAATAAATGTAATTACATTTAATGTGATTTTTTACAGTAAAATACTGTTAAAAATGCGGTTTTTGGACATGAAAAAGAAAAAGTCATTGTATAATTTAAAGTGAAAAAACGTAAATTGACACTCCCAGAGTTCCCTGCATGACACTTCATATTTGAATGTTTTTTGTTGAAATAACATGGTTTTTTCTTATCAGATTTGTACATTAGGGTTTTATCTTACATCAAATGCTGTTAAATTAATGTTTATTGCATCATTTCAATTTCATGTGTGTTACCATAATGGTGTTTAGTATTTGTGCGAGTGACACTGTGTGCACCTTCTGTATATAAATGTTGCCTTCCTCAGCTCATAGAAAAGCTGTTTGTATTGAGCTTTGATTCATCATGTGACTTTATCATCACCAACAGTTTTTGGTGGTTATCAGTGCATTACATGTTTCAAAACCGATATAACACTCACTAGTTGGTTTTTACATTACCGTTAATGAAAGTACGTATTTATTGTACTTTAGTTATCCTGTAAAACCTAAATGTTGCTACCATATTTTTTTAACGGTGAAGTTCCCTGGCACCACAGCTACGGTATTTACTGTTAATGATTCACAGAGTTTTTTTTACTGTGTGTCTTTTAATCAATAGCACTTGATTTTGTCTTTGCCGCTGTGTCAGAACAGTTTCTTTGTTTCTCTGTGTTGTAGCTGTGCAATAATGGCCACTAAAGGCCTGGAGGCGTATGATGGAGGGGTTTTTGCTGAATTTCACATTCTGTCTATGCCGAATCACATCATCTCAGTGGCAGGCTGGGGCGTCACAGAGGACGGTACCAGGGGTGTGTTCTTTGATCAAAACTCCTGGGCGAGTTCTGGTTTCGTATATTACACGCCTCAAAGACTTTGGCTTACCTGTTTTCAGCTTACAATACCAACAGAGACCTGTGATTTAGAAAAAGCACTGAAGATATTAAACACATTAAAGAAAAAATGTACCTTGAAAATGAAAATTGTCATTTACTCACCCTCACTTGGTGTGTTTCAACTTTCAGAAACATTTACTCTCTGCTTCTCTCTGGTGGAATTGTGTATGCTCTTGTATTGTAAGTCGCTGTGACTAAACTGTTTGTCTTGTGTTTTATAGGGAGAGTCAGGCTGGGCCAGGATTGTCACCAGTGCCTATAAGGGAGGGAAAGGAAACTGGTACAATCTCGCCATCGAGCACTACTGTGCATACGGAGACCCGATCGTTACATAGATCAGGAGGAGCAGGTTCCTCACATAGAATTGACTCCGTCTTGGAATTGACCTGGGATCAGACCTTACAGAGCACAGAGAGACTGTTTATAACTGCTAAGAAATCGAATCTAATTGTTCTGGGTGTAAATAATTGTTGTCATATCAAATATGGGAGATCTGTCACATTACAATCTTTGTAGCAGAGTGAGAATGGAAATGAGTGACGGTACACAATTAAGTGATACTTGGTTATTTTATTAAAAATCGTCATGTAAAATCTGCCAAAGCAAGGATGGTAACTTTAATTTAACGTTGAAATATTGCACACATCATAAATCATAAGTCCCCCTATAATTGCACTTTACTATTTGTTTTTGTTCTAAACAGAACACTAGAACAAAATGAAACCTCCATTCTAAAAACAATTCTGTACTTTTAGCAGTGTAGCAATTGAATAGTTTTTTCTAGTTCATTTTAGTCATTGAGTGAATCTCTCTAACCTGCTAAAAAGGTGTCGTTTTTCTCTTAAAGGAATATTTTACTCAAAAATGAAAATTCAGTCATTTACTAACCCTCATTTACTTCCAAACACAAAAGGAGATATTTTGAAGAATGTTGGTAACCAAACAGTTGACGATAGCCAATGTACAGATCATAAAGCATGTAAATACATGAATGTATGTGTTTGTTATTAAATGCCATACTTACAATGCAACAGTACTTTGGGTCTAAGCTCCGTCTCTCTATTGGTGTTGGTGAGAAAAAGGCTGAAAAAGACTCCTGCTGCATAATGTCTAGAGAGAAAAAACAATATTGTAAAATAAATGTAAAACATTTCCACATCAGGGTTGTATTTGTTGTATCGCCTTTAATGTATCTGGATTTTATTTTAAAGTCATTGTGTCTAGACCAGATGATTTCCATTGCTGTATTATAGTAATCAGAATTTAATAAGGATCATAAGAATAATGAGAATTACAAACAATGATAATAATTGATGAGCTAATATATGGACACAAAGAACATGAAAGCATTACAGTCATGAACATTTGTGGAGAAAAACATACACCTTTATAATAAATATTATAGTAAAATGTCTAGTTTTAGTCATGCACTATATATATACATATATATACACACACACACATGGTAACCGAGGCAAAGGAGTTACAGTAGATTAACAAAACATTTATTTATTTTTAAAGAGACGCTAAAATTCCTGACAGAAATTCCTTTAATGTAATTTCTTCCTGGCGTTTGCTTTCTCTCATCTGGGCTTAGCAACAGCACTAGCAGACGCTGCATTGGTCAGAACTGACTGAAGCCCTGCAGTTCGTTACATCTCCTGTCAGTCAAACAGAACACGAACCAAGCCATGGTTCTTGGCTACAGGAGAAAACAAGGGCACTGTGCTGGATAATTACCCCGCCGTGAGGATGCCGAGAGGCGCAGCCCTCCTCTGCCTTTCACCGCGGCTCAACTCTGGATCGCTTTTAATAAGATGCATCACTTGATCTCTGCACCTGAATGCGCTTGCTTTAATTTGATTTCAAATGGCGTAAATCTAGATTAGATTGATGATGCCAGCCATATCTCATCTGCTCTGCAGAATCCGATTAAATGACATTAGCGGGTTGAATTGACAGATTAGCGGTATTATAATTGCTTTCATTGTTTTGTGAGATTATAAATTATCTTTCAAATATTGGTGCATCATTTATTGCGCTTGCAAATCCGATTCGTCTCGCAGGCATCGATCCAGGTAAGAATCATATTTCAAAAGCATACTAATATCCATATGCATAATGTAAGGTTGCATACTAGTTGACTGTCTCTGTGATGCAGTATGTAGTATGCAGTGTGTTTTGCAAACCTGCATCTCTGCTACATGCGTTGCGCAGCAACCAATCAATCAATGCCATTGATGTGTTCAGAAGTGTTACAGTGTTTCTTATGATGAAACCATGGCAACCTGCTCTATGGGATGCAAGAAGACCACCATATTAACAGTGATTGCTAAAATCTAAGGCTTAATTAGGCACTGTTGCATTGCAGTGCATCACATATTAAAACGCCATGCATCCAAATGACTTGCATTTAAGCATGATTCAATGACAGCACAGTTAAAGCCATGTGGAGTTGGTTGGGACTGTACATATTGTTCTTAATGTATAGGCTACTAAGCACCGTACTGTACAGCAGTCTGCCTACACACTCTAATTCTGCACTGCAGACTGAACGATGACACACCAAAACACACTCCCACTCGGCAATGCATGCAAGAGTTTGCTTTGGATTTCATGCACGAATATAATTATTTCTTTATATGAAATACTTTGCCATCATCATGCAATAGCAAGACTAGGATCAAATCCATTAATAAGCTGTTATTCCAGTAATATGCAGTGTATATTCATAGTGTACGTCAAAGCATATCTGACTTTAATACACTAGGAATAGCAAAAGAGAAAAATAATAATGGTTCAAATGGGGACAGAACAGCTTGATCATTGCAATAAGAGTTCCTGGTAAAAATGCAAATCTCTTCATAGATTTTTTCTCATTAAATAATTTAATATATTATTAAAAGGTACACTTAATCAGTGTGCTGAGTTTAATCAAACAGATTCTGAGTTATGGGCTTAATCTATAGATTGGGGGTTCGAAGTCTTGTAGCTTTGAGTGGGATTTTGTTTTAAAGGAACAGTTCACCCAGACATGAAAATTGCTGATAATGTCGCGCCTTAGACCATTAAATATGTAGATGAGTTTGTTTCATCTCAGAACAGATTTGGATAAATGTATCGACTGCTCAGGGCAATGGTGCCCTCTGTAGTGATGGGCCGTCAGAAATTCAGTATGGTCCAAACGAGCTTATACAACAGGCACATAGTTGCGCACCACTCCAGTCCATCAGTTAACGTCTCGTGAAGCCAAAAGCTACATGTTTGTAAGAAACAAATCCATCAAGATGTTTTAACTTCAAACCAATGCTTCCAGCTAAAATGCGAGTTTTCTATCCATAATATTGCTTCCTCCAGTGAAAAAGTAATCTTGTCTGAATCAGAAGAGAAATATGCAAAAACCAAGCACCGTTTCCAAGCGAAAGAGTCCAAAAACATTCTAAACAAATATGTTGGTGGATTATGATGTGAGAGAGCAACAGGTGATGGACTTTTTCACTGGGGAGTGGTTGGATTATTAATTTTTGCCGAATCAACAAGCTCGAAAAGGTTGAATAAAAACATCTTAATGCTGAATTGTTTTCTTACAAACACGTTTTTTCGTTTCAGCTTCTAAGAGCTAACGACTGATGGACGATGGTGTGGATTATTTCTGGATTATTGTGATGTTTTTATCAGCTGTTTGGACTCTCATTCTGACGGCACCCATTCACTGCAGAGGATCCATTGCTGAGAAAGTGATGAAATTTCTCCAAATCTGTTCTGATGAAGAAACAAACTCATCCACATCTTGGATGACCTGAAGGTGAGTACCGTTTACTGTTTTGGGCAAACAATTACTTCAATGCTTTTATTATTCCAGCTGCAAAATTAAACATAAGTATACTAGTGTAGCACAGTGAAATAGAGAGGACATTTCCTCTCTCCGTGAATCGTTCTTTTGATTCTGTACTTGTCTCTCTCTCTGTGCATCTAATTAGCGTTCCTGTGGAGATGTGGTAAACAGCACCTGATGCAGGAGAATCATTAGCTAATTGGCAGCATCGATGTTCTCCTCCCCATCTGCAAATCACTCACTGTTGCATCGGATTTTAAACTTGCTATCAGTTTTTTCGAGCCGCCCTCGATTTAAAAAAATAATAATTCAGCAAATTATTAAAAAATCTGTCATCTGCTCACCCTCAAAACGCTTGCACTTCTTCTGTAGCTCCTCCACCTCGTCTTTTATGCCGTTGTCTGTTCCTCACACAAAGCTTCTGTACAACTGAGGACTGAGAAATCAAGATGAATTTTACTGCCATGCAGATTGTTTAGCTAATATTTGGACATTTTTAGATCACTGAAATCAACTGAAAAACCAACCTAAATTTCAGTTTTCAGATTTTCTAATCAATCATGTTGAGTAAAAACCATTTAGAATCGGCGACTGAATCATATGTCCCTGTGTTTGACCGACAGAAGTTCTCAGACATAAAACTGAGCTCTAACCTCATTGCATAATAGCTAGAGATTTACTATGGCAGAATCAGCCTGCGGCATTGATTTTCCTGTAGGTGCTGAAGTCGACACTTTCACCGCTGCAGAAGCCGGGGCAATTGTATCGCTCTAGCAAAAACAGCAATTCCTAGAGGATTCCAGAAGGTCTTTATATTTGCAAGAAAGTCTTAAAATCATTTGATGAGACCCAAAAAACTATTACTGTAGATCTGAATATACAATGACCCCAAACACTTAAAAATGCCAGAATGTCATTGCATTAGATACAAAATATCAAAGAGTGCCTGTATGCATCTCAAAATGCTGCTTCTCCAAACTAACTTTCATTTTCTTCATCATTTTAATCAAATGTTTTGGTGATTTTTGTAGTGGACATATGAAGTCAGCTCTCCTCAATTTGAAATGAATAACACTTGCTTTGATATTTCGTTACATACATGACAATAACGTTCAGATATTTTAAGGAGACCACTGACCTCAATGACTAATAGCAGTTTGTTTATAGTTAAAAGTGGTTGAATTTTGACATCAAGAAGCAGCACAAAACAGCAAGATAAGTTTTGCACCAGCTCTACATATGATTAATAATACATCACCGCTAAAAGTCTGAATAATGTATCGCCCCTCAAGATGAGTAATCTGAAAAATGGAGCAGGTGAAGGGCCAGTGAGGACAGAAGAGAAGAGTTAACGATGACTAATCCTGCTTCTGTTTGCTGGTGTCTCTGGTTGCAGGACAGGAAGCGTCGAGCTGCTGCGTCTGTCATTTCCTCGTCAAAGCTGCTGTCTGCTGACTGATAGGGCTGTGAAGGACAAGGAAAACATTTCAGAAGAGCTAGACAGAGCGTAGCGTAGATGACTGGGAATATTTTAGCAAGCACCACAGAAAAACAAATGCACTGAAAAAATTTGGGGTGGAAACTATTTTCTCTCAGAATTGCTAGTAAATTTCATAATTACAAAGAAGCATCACGTGACACATTTAATTAAACATGAGTTTTTTTTGTAAAACACTACATTAATACATTTACAAAAAAAGAAAACAAAGAAAGAAAAACATTTTAGTGTACAGTAATTGCAGACCTAGCCATCCAAATGTAGACTTAAATATGTTCTCAAACATTATTGTTTACATTTACATATTAAATTGCATTGCAATATGACAGCTACAATTTTTTTTTATCTTTCTATGCATTTAGTGTTTACATTTGCATATTATATTGCAATATGAATGAAAATGTTTTTTGCACTAAAAAAATAGTTTTATATGCATAGTTTTATATAGTCTTTATATGCATTTACATGTTTAAATAGCATTTTTACATTTACACATTGTTTACATTTGCATACAGTACTAAATTATATTGCAATATGATTTTTTTCACATTATCTTTCTGTGCATTTACATGTTTACATACTATGTTTACACTGACATTGTTTACATTTACATATTACATTGTATTGCAATATGACAGTTCTAGATAGATACACTGTATAAAATTATTTTTCAAACAGATTATTGGGAGTACTTTTTACGAGAAAACACTATTTCAGTCTATCAATTCAAGTTTAGTCAATGTGTTGCTTTATTTTTTTTGTTTCATTTTCTTTTGCAACAGAAGATAAATATTTTAATTTGGATTATCTTTGCAGTGCTGCAGCTGATAATTGCACTCAATACAAAATAAAGCAATATATCAAAAGCATTTTCACTAGTGATCAGCGACTGTTTCTGGCCAGATTGTTATTTCTTGAGTCATGGTGCATGGAAATCGTGTTCATACTAATAATTCAGCTCAGGGTCTATGCACGTCATTTATCCAGGAGAGCTTCTGTCTGTTTTGATGTCTCATTGCCCTCGGAGTGAACATATTTAATCTAGCTGGCACAGAAATCGACCTCTGTAAACATTCACTAGCACTAACTGGATTCAGGAGCATCATATGTTAGTAAGAAGCAATCATAGCTATACAGATGCATTCAATTATATGCAGGTATCACTGCTGTCACGTTCTATACCGGCGGTTTTTTCCATTAGTACCCAAGGGAAGCACGCTGGAGGAGCCCGGGCTATTGAATCATCTTCACTACTAGGATGCCGTTGGCAAGATCCAGGCAACATGCAGCACACTCTGTTCCCACTGTAACTTGCTTTTACTGCGGTTATTTGAATGGGTGAGTGTGTGTGCATTTTAAGATTTCCCTAAATACTTACTTACATTGCGTCTCACACTCCTGGAGGAATTTATTTGATTGGAATTTACTCTCTTAAAGGAATAGTTCACCCGCAAAATGAAAATATGGTGAAAATGTACTCACCCTCAGACTATCCAAGATTTGTTTCTTCTTCATGACGGCCGATTTGTTAGAATTGCATTACAGTCACTGTTGCTCACCAATGGATCATCTGCAGAATGAGAGTCCAAACAGCTGATAAAAACATCACAATAATCCACAACAAGTAATGTAAGTAATCCACAAGCTGCAGTTTTGGTAAAAACAATCTTCAGATTGCCTTAACTTCAATTCCTCGGCTAAATCTATCCATAATATTGCTTTCTCCAGTAAAAAAGTCATTTCGTTTGAATCAGTAGAGAAATTTGCACAGATTAAGCAAAGTTTACAAGCAAAAACAGTTCTAAACAAATATGTTGGCGGATTTTGATGTGAGGAGGAGAACAGGAGACAGACTTTTTCACTGGAGGAAGTGTTATTATGGATTATGAACTGTATTTAGCTGATAACGATGTGTTGAAGTTAACCAATATAGTGATCTTGATGGAGTTGTTTCTTACAAACATCCCCCTTTTGGCTTCACATGATGTTAACTGATGGACTGGAGTGGATTACTTGTGGATTATTGTGATGTTTTTATCAGCAGTTTAGACTCATTCTGACGGCACCCATTCACTGCAGAGGATCCATTGGTGAATGCAAGTGAATTCTACATTTCTCCAAATCTGATGAAGAAACAAACTCATCTACATCTTGAATCGACTGAGGGTGAGTAAATGTTAAAAATGAATGTGAATAACAGCTCAGATCACTTGGGAAAAAAATGATGAGAAACGTTTGACTTTGTTGAGATCTCTTCTGAAACTCTAGATGAGATGTGTAGGTCATTTTCCTACATCTGAGAAGTAGGAGACTCCTCCATTTTCTCTTCATTTAATCTCATTGCTGTCTAGGAGAAACAGAAGGCATTATTTTTGTAATTCTCTTTCCTGTGGGCTTCCATATCAAAAGTGTCTTTGTGCATGCAGGCTCTCTGGATCTTTCTCTGCAGTGTAGTTTGCATTGTTCATGGTGTCTTTGTGAAAGCCCTGCTGACAGCAGCTGTCATACTGTCGCTCGCAGGAACGGCAATGCAGCGCTTCTTTTGTGCAGATCCACACAAAGACCGGAGGGGGTTTGGCAATATCCACTGTAACGAAATTACACCGCATTAGTGCAACAGGCGCTAAAATGATGTTAGGAAGATTTAAACTGGGTGAAAGTTATTCAGCAGCAGAACAGCATGGACTGGTTTCCTCCTGATCCTGGACTAAGTGCAGAAACTTTAACGGAGAACATCGGTGGTAATGGATTGACCTGTGATTGGTGAATGGTCCCTTCGGTTTTAAAGAAAAAATGGGTGACCATTTTACTTCTGAGTGAAACAAGAAAATCAATGAGAAAAAAATAAGATGTAGATGCATTGATGTATCAACTGAACAAATGAACAAGTGTTTCTATGAAAATCTAAAAGGACTTGTGATGTCAGACAAAAAGTAATTAGAGAGTTATTAAAATTATTACATTTTGATTAAAGATTATGAAGACAAAGATTAATGATAACTGAATCAGATCCAATCATACCGGAGCCCCGATTCACAAACCTTGGGAGGATAAAATTATTCTATTATTCTAATTTTATTAATACAATTATAATATTTTGTGTCTAATTCTGACTTTATAAAAAGGCGTAAGTACTTTTTTGTGTTGAATTAAACCAAAAAAAAAATAAAATAAAAATATATATATTTTTTTTTTTTTAAACAAGTCCATACAACCAGTGAATACCATTGAAAAATTAGGATAAATCCCAAAAGGTAAAATGTTTAAAGAATTTACTATTATATATATCTTTGTAATGAGCAGTAGCTACATAGCGCAAAAAATACTTAGTATTTTTGTTTTGTTTGTCTTGTACAAATGCATCAGTTAAATGAGCTTATGCATAAAACCAGAAAAAAATCCTCTAATGAGGTTAGAAGAATAAACCTTAATTCAAAGGGAAACAAGATATATTTTTCTTACCCTACTGGCAGATAATATTCTTGTTTTAAACAAAAACTCACCTAGACGTACAATACTTAATATCTTATGTCATTTTGCTTCTCAAATAAATGTATCTTAATTTAAGAATGTTTAGATATTTATACTAGAAAACAAGACAAAAACGAAGTAAGAAAATCTTTTTACATTGTATGTTAACCATAACTATTTTTATTAAGAGAAAAAAGCTGAAAGAAAGAAAATGTGTGAGAACTTAAAGGGGTCATATTAATGGTTGCTAAAGACTTATTTGTGTATATGAGGGTGTAAGGAAATGTTGTTTAGCGTTTTTCAAAAGTTCAAAAAACATAGTTTCTGTACCTTATTCTGTTCCTCTATGCCCTGCCTTTTTGAAACGGTCGATTTTTACAAAGCTCATCGGTCTGAAAACGAGGTGTGCTGTGATTGGCCAGTTATCCAGTGTGTTATGATTGGCCGAAAACCTCAAGTGTGTGACGGAAATGTTACCCCCCTACCATACTGCGATGCCCGATCCGGCCGGAGCGACGAGACAAAAACAATAAAAACCATTATAAACGAGGCATTTGTTATTCATCCGGTGGTGCCATCTTATGGATTATAATTACTATTCCTGTCTTTTTACGCGTTGTGTTGCATCGGGCCGCGTAAACATAAAACCATGTCGCATTTGTGATCGGAGAAATGACAAACAGCGCTACTCTACACTGCTCAAAACTCGTGTTTAAATCGTCAGTGGCAACTCTTTAAATATAAAAAACGTACTAACAGTCTGTGAGTCAGATCAGCCGGCATTGTAGTCTACTCTCCCGGATCAGGAAACAATCCTCCATAAAACGCGCTGCACACATCTGAATACTTTTGTTGAGTGTTCTGAACCTTTTTAAATACCAACTTCAACGCACTGATTTCTAGTTCGTGCCTCTTTTGTGAAGGCCAACAAAGTAGTCCCGCGGTTCACAACGAACAGCTTGACACACAGCTCCTTGAGTGAGCAGAGGCTCTGGCTTGAGAACGGCGCTTGCGCTGCGTATTCGACAAGGGGCATCCCAGCGGTCTTGCGGCAAGACCACATGTGGGACGACCTGTGCTGGACTCCGCTTTGTCCATAGGGTGAAAGCCGATCTGGTGATCCACAGCGTGAAGTTGATGTATTTCCTCAGCGACCAGCACGGATCAGCTCTAGGCATGACGAAGCAGATATCGTCCTCTTTTGGAAGACCAAACAAAGTAGTTTCGTTTTCACAACGAAACACACAGCGCCTTCACGACATGGCGGCGGCGGCGGCAACACTACTACAGCTAGAATAGAAGTTACGCCTTCTTTCTTTGCGTGAACATTTTTGGCGGCGTTATGCAAATATTCCCACATAGTGAAGTAGATATGTGGGGGCGTGTTAGAACGGGGCGTTTTAGGTAGGAATGGTTGACTCTTAACCTTTATAAAGAACATCTCTTTGGATTTCAGACTTTAGTCTTTGCAACTTTACAGATCTTTTTATGCACCAAGAGCTTGTAACACTCCAAAGAGAAGGGAAAAATTTAAATCGCATCATGCGATTCTTACGATTTTCATGAATCTGGCCCCAGGAACTTGAATGTAAATAGGCTCGATTTAGATTTTATGAAACTCAGGAAATGGTTGTAATTTGAAAGATGTAAGGTTGAGCCTAAGCAGACTGTGTGTATCTGTATGTCTTCAGGTAAAGCAGCGCCATGTTGACCAGCATCACAGAGAGCATCTTCTGCTGCCTGATGGGAAAGACGACCAGCGTTGTGTTGCCGGTTGAATCATCAGACGGCAAGCCTGCAGACGGATTCGAGTTGGTCGAGGTGAAGCCGGGTCGTGTGCTGCGTGTGCGCCACATCCTCCCCGAACGGCCTGCCACGACAGAAGTGCAGCCAGAAGCGGGCAGCAGCGTCCACTGCAAGCGCAAGATCACAGTGTACCGCAACGGCCAGCTGGTGATCGAGAACCTGGGCGACGTCCTCCACTCCGAGATCCTGCAGTGTCAGAACGGAGACGTGGAGCAGTGCAGCACAGTGGAGGTGGAGCTGTCCGATTACACCACCGCCCCCTCGTCCCCGGATCCCAAACCCGCTCCACCGCTTCCCACCTCAGACCAGCAGAAGCCAGCTCCTCCGCCCAGACGCCGGCGGCGGAGACCCAAGCGCACCGTGCTGATTGATACAGAGCGCTGCATCAGCAGCTGTAAGGGGACACATTCGGACGTGGCTCTCTTCTTCATCCATGGCGTGGGTGGCTCGCTGGACATCTGGGGGAGTCAGCTGGATTTCTTTTCGCGGCTGGGTTACGAGGTCATCGCCCCGGATTTGGCGGGACATGGCGCCAGCACTGCCCCTCAGATAGCAGCGGCGTACACCTTCTACGCCCTCGCCGAGGACCTGCGCGCCATATTTAAGAGATACGCCAGAAAACGGAACATCCTCATTGGTCACTCCTATGGGTAAACATTGCGTTTCTACTCAATGCATGCTTTTTTTTGCATTATACACTCAGACAAAAGGTTGGACACTCATTTATTATGACTAATTTCAATATGTTAAAATACAGCAAAATGAGAGATGAAGTGACTAAAAATGTGACAAAATCGAAAGCTTTAAAAAAAAATTTAACTATTTGTATATTTAAAAAATATCCGAAGAATATGACACAAATGCAGCCTTGGTGAGCATAAGGAAATTCTGTCAAAACAAAATTTTGATCAAGATATATAGATAGATAGAATGACTAGATAGTAGATATTAACGAGTACTAAAATTACTATATAACAATGAATAAATAAAAACATTAACTTGCTTATTTAAATAGAAAAACTAATAAAATGACAAAATTCTAACAATTTGGAAAAATACACTATAAAATCTCAGAAAATATGCATGATTAATGAATCTTTCTACATTTAATGTTGGCAAAATAGACACTCTAACACTTTCTATTCTATTTTAATTATACTTTATCTATATTTATCTTCTTTTTTATAAAAAAACCAAAAAAAACAACAAACACTAGCTTTCTATTTTTTCTATTCTATCTACTTGTCTTTCAGTACCGGGGTCACTCATCGACTTCCCTGTCGATGACGAAGGCGCGAAATCTGCTCTAATCCCCCCACTCTCTTAGAGGACCATCTTTGAGTGTAAACTAAACGAGCCAATGTACATTGGCATGTGATTATTGCATCCAGATGCTGCTGATCACAGTGTGAGTATAAGTAAGCAGCAGATGCAGCGCATATTCAGCTTCTATCGGCTTCGTAGTCGATCAGAAAAAAAAAAAAAAAAAAAAAAACCAAAAAAAAAAAAAAAAAAAAACAAAAAAAAAAAACAAAAAAAAAAAAAAAACAAATAAAAAAAGCGTGGGATCACATCGTTCTGCTCCTTACTACTCTACTGAGAGAAGAAGACTGAACAAGTTCAGCACGCTCTTAGAGAGCTCTTCGTGTTGGCGGACGCGCTTCAGCGGTGGTGTTTTCCCGTGTCGAGTGGGTTGCACGCATCAGGTTGCACTACCCCCTGTTTGTGTTGCAGATAATCATCTCTCCTGTGCGCCTCAGCACGCTAAAAGAGCAATTTCGGGTGCGTCTTTTTAAAGACGACGTTTGCATGGCAAACTTGACGTTGCGTCTTTGTAAAGACGATGTGGGTTCTTGCTATAGACAACGTATCACCCGGGCATTTCTGGATGCGGTCGTTAACTGGTGCTGGGTGATGGTCACGATCGTTGCCTCTCTTGCCTGGGCATGAAGCACGCTGAGGTGGCTTTCGTGGATGACCATCTTCCCATTGCGGGGGTATGACCCTCGAGTTGCGGAGCCGGACTCCGTTACCAATTCAAAGGGGCTGAGTGCCCGTGCCACTGCCTAGATCTGGGGTTCTCTCTGGTTGCAGCCGGGGGCGTCCTTTTTCTGGCGTTGGGCGGACTGGTCTTACGGTCACGGCGAGGAATTTTCCTCCGGGGATGCCCATGCCCGCCGGCACTTCGAAACCAGCGGATCTCTCAAAAAGAGCAGGCTGGACCCTCCCGGGGGTACCACCTGTTTCTTCGAGGCTCCCCCCGACGATCAGATGTTGGTTGCAGCATCGGAGGGTGAGCCAGATCTTTCTGGAGAGGAAGATTCGGCAGCGCTTCTCTCCTCCGGGCCCTGTATCAATGCCTGATCGGGATCCTAAAGTAAGGGCTATGCTTTCCGGGCCGCTGGAGGGTAGGGCTCAAGATTTTTTGGGAACAAAGACTGTCCCTAGCCCCTCAAGGTTGCACGATTATTCTCCGGGTGGGTCCGCGCTGGTTCTCACGCCCCGCCTCGGTGGCCTGCGTTTTGTTTTTTTTTTTTTTCTTCCCCGGAGGTGCCATGGGAGCTCAACAGGTCGTGACGCACCCCTTTTTACTGCCGGAAACTGATTTGCTGGATCTTCCTCCCTCACCACCCTCGATGGTGGGGCAGCTAGGGGGTTACAAGGGTCCCCCCGGTGGAGCGGTCGGTTGCGATGCAGTTGTGTCCTAATACCGCCTCCAACCGGCAGGGAGAACCGTGCATCCCCTCCCAGGTCTGTAGGTACTCGACTGGCAGCGATGCCTGTATGACTGGTGGAGAAGCTGCCTCCACCTTACACGCTACGGCATGATTGCAAGTGCACCAGGCCAAGGAACTGAGGGACTTGCACGAGGGTGGTCACGAACCGGAAGTCGCCAGACACTCCGCAACCGGACCTCGCGCCACGAGCTGAACAAAGGTTTACGGCGCGGTCTCTGGGTCGTGCGGTGTCCACTATGGTGGTCCGGGAGCGCCATTTCTGGCTGGCTGACATGCGCGAGACGGACAAGACACGATTCTTGAACGCCCGCGTGTCCCAGGCCGGCCTGTCGGTGACACGGTGGAGAACTTGCCCAGCGGTTCTCCGCTGACCAAAGCAGACTGAGGCCATCAGGTACACCCTGCCCCAGTGTGCAGCTGCTGCCGTCGCCGAGGGGTGGGGGGCGGCCCCCTGCCACCGCCTAAACAAGAGCAGAGCTCCTGCGGCCTTCAGCAAAGCTGTGCCGTGGAGCCGATCGCAGGACAGCCGCCCCGCCCGTCCAGGCCCCCACCAAACCTGGTGGCAAGCGAGAGAGCAAGAGGCCCAGAGATGGGCTACCCAGAGGTGGAGGGACATTGCTCTTCAGGAGCTGGTAAGCACACCACTCCCTCCCCCGGAGGAGGGCTGGGTGGAGAATCTTTTCATTTTTTTCCACCACTGACCTCTCGGTCGGTGGTACCCAAATTCTTAACAAAGAGCAATTCCTCTATTTCTGGGTCCCCAGAGGGGACGGGGGGTTGTGGACGATCTAGTGCATATCACAACTCTCCCTCCTCTCTCGCCAGTGAGCAGCAGTGGGCTGATCGGTAGGACGAACCAACGGACTACCCATGCACTCTCTGCTCGAACGCAGGTCAGGGTTACACACACCAGACCCCGCCTCGGACCTGCTACCTCTTACGCATACCCCGTCGCCCGGCCGGGCCCTTCTTTTTTTTTTTTTTCGCGCTGCCCCACTGCGGGTACGCCTGTAGTTCCGTTGATGCCACTAGCGCGGTGTCTGGGAGCCTTGCTTGAGCTACCCAGCCCGTCTTGATGGCTCCTTCGAACCGTCAGGCTCGGCTATGCGATTCAGTCGCCCGGCGTCCCCCCAAGTTCAGTGGCATCCGCTTCACAACAGTGAAGGCGGCTGATGGTCCTGTTTTGTGGGCGGAGGTCGCAGTCCTACTGGCGCAGGATGCGATAGAGCCGGTCCCTCCAGCTGATATGGAGATGGGGTTTTACAGCCCTTACTTCATTGTACCTAAGAAAGGCGGTGGGTTACGACCAATTTTGGATCTGCGTGTCTTGAACCGGGCCCTTCACCGGTTACCGGTCAAGATGTTGACGCAGGAACGCATCTTCGGGTGCATCCTTCCCTGAGATTGGTTTGCAGCGGTCGACCTGAAGGACGCGTACTTCATGTGTCGACCCTTCCGCACCACAGACCATTGCTGTGGTTCGCGTCCGAAGGACGAGCATATCAGTACGAGGTCCTGCCCTACGGGCTGTCCCTTTTGCCCCGTGTCTTCACGTAAAAAAAAATTTTTTTGCGGAGGCAGCCCTTGTTCCCTTGAGAGAACAGGGCATTCGCATTCTCAATTACCTCGACGAAGCAGTCTCAGGATCATTTGTGCGAACACAGGGATTTGGTGCTCTCACACCTCAGCCTGTTGGGCCTTCGGGTCAACTGGGAAAAGAGCAAACTCTCCCTGATGCAGAGGATCTCTTTTCCCGGTATGGAGGGGACTCGGTAAGAGCAGGATGGAGGTCCCACTGAAACAGTTTCAGAGGCTCCTGGGGCATATGGCAGCTACGGCGGCAGTCAAGCCGCTGGGGTTGCTCCATATGAGACCGCTGCAGCACCGGCTCCTTGGCCGAGTCCCGAGGTGGGCGTGGCCACGCGGCACCTTCCGGGTCCAAGTTAAACCGGCCTGCCGCCAAACCTTCACCCCCCGTGGTCAGACCTTGCATTCCTCCGGGCAGGAGTGCCCCTAGAACAGGTCTTCAGGCATACTGTGGTTTACGTGGATGCCTCAACCACCGGCTGGGGGTCCACGTACAAAGGGCTTGCAGTGTCAGGGGTTTGGACAGAGCCCCAACTGCACTGGCTGCCTCGAGATGCTGGCAGTGCACCTTGCCCGGGGCCGTCCCAAAGGCGCTTACGAGGCAAGCATGTACTAATCAGCACGGACAACACAGCGACCGTTGCGTACATCAACCAACAGGGGTCTGCGCGCGCCGTCGTGTTGTATCACAACTCGCCACGCCACCGGGGGGTGAAGGAGTCCTCCTTTGGAGTCAGAAGCATTTGAGGTCGCTTCGTGCTGTTCACATTTCTGGGCTGCTCAACCGGGCAGCCGATGAGCTGTCACGAGCTGCGCTCCCAGGGGAATGGAGACTCCATCCCCAGATGGTTCAGCTGGTTTGGGGACGTTTCGGAGCTGCTCGGGTAGACCTGTTTGCCTCTCCGGAAACATCTCACTGCCAGTTGTTCTTCTCCCTGTCCGAGGGAACACTCGGCACGGACGCATTGGCACACAGCTGGCTGCGGGGCCTTTGCAAGTATGCATTTCCTCCAGTGGGCCTTCTGGCACAGTTGCTGTGCAAGATCAGGGAGGACGAGGATCAGGTCCTGCTGGTGGCACCCTATTGGCCTTCATGGACCTGGTTCCCGGAACTAATGCTCCTCGCGACAGCCCTCCTTGGCCGATTCCTCTGAGGAAGGAGTTACTGACTCAGAGACGGGGCACCCCCTGGCACCTGCGTCAAACAACGTCATGTCCGGACCATGACGGGACTCGTAGGTTCTGAGTGGCCTACCCCAAGTGGTAGTTGACACCATCACTTCAGCGATAGCACCGTCTAAGAGACACGCCTACGCTTTGAAGTGGAGCCTGTTTGTTGAGTGGTGTTCTTCTCGCCGAGAGACCCCCGGAGATGCCCGATCGAAGTTGTGCTGTCCTTTTTGCAGCAAGGGCTGTAGCGAAGGCTGTCTCCCTCCACCCCCCCACCCCCCCCTCCTCCACCCTGAAGTTTATGTCGCACGCAATTGCTGCTAACCACGCCACCGTACAAGGGAGGTCGCTGGGAGCAATGAACCTGGTCGTCAGGTTCCTTAAGGGGGCGAAAAGGTTAAATCCTCCACGGCCGCCCTCTATACCTTCTTGGGACCTGACTCTAGTGCTCACTGCACTACAGCAGGCCCATTTGAGCCTTTGCAGACGGTTGAGCTGAAGTTTCTGTCAATGAAGACTTTGCTCCTGGTTGCTTTGGCTTCCATCAAGAGGGTAGGGGACCTGCATTCATTTTCGGTCAACGATTCGTGCCTAGAGTTTCGGGCCGGCTGATTCCCAGGTAACACCGAGGCCCCGGCCCGGCTACGTGCCCAAAGTTCCCGCTACTCCCTTCAGGAATCAGGTGGTGAACCTCCAAGCGCTGCCCTCGGGAGAGTCAAACCCAGCCCTGCTTTGCTTTGGTTCCCGTACGCAGAGCTTTAGGACCTCAGATCAGCTCTTTGTCTGTCACGGAGGCCGCAGAAGGGGAATGCCGTCTCGAAGCAGAGGATGGCCCGCTGGATAGTGGATGCCATCACCTTGGCTTATCGGGCACAGGGTGTGCCCTGCCTTTTCAGGTTGCGAGCTCACTCAACTAGTGGTGTTGCATCCTCCTGGGCGCTGGCATGTGGCACCTCGCTGATAGATATTTGTAGCGCTGCGGGCTGCGCAGCCCCCAACACGTTTGCTAGATTTTATAGCCTTCGTGTGGATCCGGTATCCTCCTGTGTTCTCACCTCTAACGGGTAGAAGCACTGAGAGGCCCCTGCTTCGGGTCGGCTTGCTAAAACCATTCCAGAGAGTCCATATAGTAGACCCTTTTGAGTTCCTCCGTCCCCTCGGCAGCAGACTTGGCGGAGCGTCCGGCGCCAGGCCTTCACTCGTTGAATTCTCGAGAACCGGTAGAAGGCTGGGTTCCTTATGTAAGACCTAAGTGGATCTCATATTTGTAAAGTCCACGGTATAGCCTTGAGCTCGTGTTTCCCCGGCAGACTTCTGCCAATCCAAGAGGGTTCAATCACCTCCATTCTTCCCTATGCACCTAAGGAATGTTCATATGTATATTGCTTCCGAAACCTCCTTCGGGAGTAGAACGGGTACGTTTTCCCAGTGATATCCAGTCTTACTCATTGGGTAGTGCAATAGCAGCAGTAGCTGGTCCTCTTGTAAAGAAGCCCTGGCCTACGCCAAAAAATAGGGGTGCGGTGCTTTCCACGGGACACTGGAAGGGGCAGTATCTGTGGCATTTTGGTAGGGATCCCAATTCGTTGGTCATGACGTGACTCGGTGTGACCGACTGAAAGGGAACGTCTCGTTTACTTGTGTAACCCTCGTTCCCTGAATGAGGGAACGTAGACGTTACGTCAGTCGCCCAGCTCTGTACCACCGCTGACGGGGCCCGGGTCACCGCGCGGAATCTCGGCTCCTCAGCGAAACCTGAATTTCGCTGCATCTTCTCTTCCTACTTATATCCAAGGCTGTGATCAGCATCATCTGGATGCAATACGCATGCCAATGTGCATTGCTCGTTTTAGTTACACTCGAAATAGATTTGGTCCCTCTAGCGAGATCCCAATTTCGTCGTCAATGCGCACTTGACTTCTCCGTTTCCCGGTCCTTCAGGAACGAGGGTTCGCATCTAGACCGAGACGTTTTTGTCTTTGTGTATGCGTGGGTGTATCTCTGTTGGATATATATATATATATATATAGGCGACCTGCTAGCGTGTACTGGTAGTCTAACCGAGACTTGGTCTCCTGCCTTATATATTTTTGCTCTTTTGTCGTTTGACTGCTTTATTTTTTTCATTTAGTCCCTTGGATAAAAGTGTCTGCGAAGACTAAATGTAACTGTAATGATACTATACTAGCATATAAATAATACTAAAATTTCCTATTATAACTGCTTTCCATAATAAATAAATCTGAAATAAAATAAAATAGAAATATTTCATGAAAAACTTAAATGTTGCTTTGGAAACTAATTGGAATAAAATAAGTACTAATTACTAGATAACATTTACACAAAATTACTAGTACTTGAGAACTGAAAATATGAAAATAAATCTAATAAAAATATGAATAAATACTACAATAGTATATAAATAATACTAAAATAACACTGATTTAGTCAAGTTTGCCAAACTTATGACTGCAAACTCTATAATTCACTGAAGCCTTGTGTTTCTTACTGATAAACTTTGTCATCGTTTTGTTTTGTTCCTGTGCATGGTTTCCTTTTTGTACTTTTCCTGGCACATGAGTATCCGGAGCAGGTGCATAAGGTGGTGATGATCAATGGAGGCGGCCCCACGGCCCTGGAGCCCAGCCTGTGCTCCATCTTCCAGCTGCCCTCCTGCGTCCTGCACTGTCTGTCACCCTGCCTGGCCTGGAGCTTCCTCAAGTAAGAGCCCAAAATAACAACTTCTGCAAAAACAAGAGTCGTTTGAGCATAACCTGTAGCATGTTGAAAATGGATCTTTTCTTCTGTTTTGCGCACAGAGCTGGTTTCGCCAGACAGGGCGCTAAAGAGAAGCAGCTTCTGAAAGAGGGAAACGCTTTTAACGTGTCTCCGTTCGTTCTGCGAGCGATGATGAGCGGTCAGTACTGGCCCGAGGGGGACGAGGTTTACCACGCTGAGCTGACCGTCCCAATACTGCTGGTGCACGGCATGTATGACAAGTTTGTGCCGATAGATGAGGATCAGCGGATGGCAGAGGTTTGAGCACATTAAATAGATTTTCATTGCGGTGATATCATTTCTTGTGTGACAATATGTAAGGGAAACAGGTCAATTTAGCTCAAAGGGAATCATTTAAGATTTTAAAGGGAACTCCACCATTAATATGCAAGGGAATTAGGACAGAATCACTGTTTTACGGCTGATCTCTGAGACGGCCAGCGATTCAGTGAACGAGCTGTATGACATCAATTCTGCAGTGGATATTTATATCCAAAATATAGTGACAACACTATTAATTAGCACGCTAACAAGGTCGTCAGTTTAAGATATTAACTTTTGAGCACAAAACACGAGATACTTCTCTTTTCAATATAAATGGGCTTTATTGGATAAATCTAAGACATATTAACTAATCTAACACATGAACACACGCATTCACACAAGTTTGCAGAAAGAGAGAAAGAGGAAATAATTAGTTTAAGAGAATGAAAATGTGAAATCCCAAGTTTACAGCAATATGTGCAATTGCATAGATCTGAACAACCATCATTCACTTAATTAACCCTCGCATTGAGTTTCAATGAGGTTAAAATTTATATTAAAGCTATTTCAGCTAGAATTTGGAGGTACTTGCGTTGCCTGTGTAAGTGGTTCCCTTCCTTGTCTGGTTGCCGAAAGGGGTTTCCCTCTTTTCTGATTGGCTGGAGGTTCAGTCCTGGGAATCCAGTGGTTGGGCGTTGGCTGACGACACAGAGCTGTAGTCTGAAGTTGAAGTTTAGACGGCACTCTTTCGGAGATGCTGCGTTAGGCAAACTTAACTCAAAACACGAACCTCTCAACGGAAAATAAAACAAACTAAAGAAGTAGAAATAGAAGTAAAGTTTGACGAGATTGGTGGCGTTTCTCCTCATGGTTTTGGGGGAGATGGCGTGTAAGCCAGAGCACGCTAAAAAGCTAAAGAAGCATGATTAAAAATCATAGCTCAAAGCTATGACTAAAAAGAGGAGAGTAAAACAAAGAGCGAGCAAAGAAGGGGGTTGAAGAAGACAGCCAAGAGAAGACAAAAAGCCAAGTTTGATGGTGTTTGATGGTGTTTCTAGTATTTAAACCATGCTGTTTAACACACCCCAAATGGTGTCTCAACCAATTGTAGCTCGGGGTGTTGCAATGTTTCTCCTTCCCATTCATAAATCATCTGTTATCTCATCATTCACATGACCTGCTTTTTTCCCGCTCTGGTAGAGTATGATTTTTGACATGATTTCTATCACGAGGATATGTTACATTTGACCAAGAATTGATTGGAAGAAAAGTTTCAAGCAAGAAGATTCAAACACACAAATACTAAACATGAATAGCAAATCTTAAACTATTCAATAGCTATTCAAAATACACACACAATAAATGATTAAAACATGATAGTCCGATGTGTGGGTTACATACATGATATGGAGAGATATATATTATTAGGTTTGCTCAGGTCCTTTTTAGTGTCCATTTAGGTGCATGGAAAAGGCATTTCCGGGCCATTCTTTGGAATGATATGAAGACCAGAATTAAGCGGGTCCTGTAAGGCTTATTCCGAAAGTCTGTTCGTTTGTCGTGAGGATGGTGGGAAAAGTTAATCCAAGATCTTGTGACGACATCGAACCTTGTTCCATGTGACGGGTCACGGATCTGTGCAGTCTCTTTGTGACCATTTATTCTTGCTAACTTTCCCAAAATTGACAGATCTCTTGAAATGGTGTCAATATTGTATCTTTGTGTTTGTTGAAAACTGTGTCTGTGAAAGAGTGGTTTTGAGGGTTGCTTCAGACTGGCTAGGGTCTTATTTATGACACTCCTGTTGTCTTTGGCCCGCTTGTTGAATTTTTGACTCCTCGTAGGCCTCACCATGTTTTGACCAAATCTTAGATTGTCTGATTCGGTCTGATATCCTACAAATATAAGGATGGTGCTTTCTTTGGCTGTCACAATTCATAGTTTTACTACTCTCGAAAAGTATGTACTTTGCCAGAGAGCTCCTGAAACTTTCTTGCAAGACATTTTAGGACTTCTTTTCAGAGTTTAGGAGATTTTTGGGATTAATTTTTTGCAATACTTTTCAGGACATTTTGGCGATACATTATAGGACTTTTTTTGCAATAACATTTTGGAATTTTTTGCGATACATTTTAGAACCTTTCTGTGATGCATTTTTGCGATACATTTTGGCACATTTTTGTGATACATTTTAGGATTTTTGCAATACTTTTATGACTTTTTTGCTATAAAATGCAGGACTTTTTGCGATACATTTTAGGACTTTATGATACATTTTAGGACATTCTTGCGATATATTTTGGGACATTTTTGCGATACATTTTAGAACTTTTGCAATACATTTTAAGAATTTTTTGCAAAATAAGTGGACTTTTTTGTAATAAATGTAACATTTTTGTGATACATTTTAGGACTTTTGCAATACTTTTATGACTTTTTTGCTATAAAATGTAGGACTTTTTGCGATACATTTTAGGACATTCTTGCGATATATTTTGGGACATTTTTGCGATACATTTTAGAACTTTTGCAATACATTTTAAGAATTTTTTGCAAAATAAGTGGACTTTTTTTGCAATAAATTTAACAACATTTTTGTGATACATTTTAGGACTTTTTGCAATAAATTTTAGGACTTAGTTTAGGACTTTCTTGCAAGAAATATTTTAATTACAAAAATATGGTTTAATAAATATAATTAAAATAAAATTGTATTGCAAATGCAATTGTTTAAAGGGGTCATATGATGCGATTTCAAATTTTCCTTTCTCTTTGGAGTGTTACAATTTGATTGTGCATAGATAAGATCCCTGAATTTGCAAAAGACTAAAGTCTCAAAACCAAAGAGATATTCTTTAATCAAAGTTAAGACTCTGCCACGGCCCCCCTAAAACGGCTCGTTCTAACACGCCCCCACATACCTACCTCACTATGTGGGAATATTTGCATAATGCGCCCAAATGTGCACGCAAAGAAAGAGTGCGTGGTTTGGTTTGAAAGGCCGGCATGTTGGAGACGCTGTGTGTTTCTAGGCGAAAGCAAAGCACTTTATTTGGCCTTCCTAAAGTAGACGCATTTAGAAATCTTTAAGATTATTACATCAGAACAGCAATGCATTTTATGGACGACTGTTTCGAGAACCTAGGAGAGGAGGTCATTCTGACCTTGCTATGACAATCTGGCCTTCTGAATCAGCTACTGTTTTGTTATTAGTTTAAGTAATTGCTATTGACTGTTCAAATGCAGAGTTTTGCCTCATCTTGTGTGTTTGTGTGTGTGTGGTGTGTGGTGGTGAGAGAGAGATAGAGAGAGAGAGAGATAGACAGACAGGGGCACAGCACATTCGAGTCAGCTGTCTTAACCGCTGGCTTGTTACTGCATCTTACGTGTGTCCTGTTTTATCCCCGGCTTTCGGGCTTGAACGATGGTAAAACGAAATGACATTAGTTTACTGTCTTTACTTTATTTTAAAAGGATGGAAGCTCGCGAGAGTTATGGTAAGGGCGTTACAATTTCCATGAGTGGCTTGCGGTGTTTCGGCACGTCACAATGCACTTGGTCAGCTTGGCCATCAGAGCAGACTGTGCTTGTCGAATGAGGTGACTTTGTAGAAAAGCGAAGCGGTTGGAGAGAGGGGCGGGAGCATAGAGTCCCTAGCATAAGTACAGTAGTTGGAAAAATAATGTGGTTTTTTTGGAACATGTACAGCCTGTCAACAAGATGCTGTTAGCATAAGCCAAATACACAAAAATAATGATCTTTAAAAAAGCATCATTCTGACCCCTTTAACTGCCTAACAGTAAAAATCTACGTTCATAATGATAACCTAATGAGATTCCCTTGAGAATAATGAGACTACATAACACTACAAAAAAATACAAATCGCTAAAGTGCAAGCATGCCCTTATGAAATTGCACCGGGGAGAAGTGCTTACTTGTTATGGAAAATAATGTCACAGTGCAACTCTTAATTTCGAAAGAATATGACGGTCTCCTTTTCCATCTTCCTGCAAACAATCTAATTATAATCTTTCCTTTGTTTGATTTGGGGGATCAGTGAAACTTTTGTTTGTGAGATTCGCACAGATGGTCTTGTGTAAATGGAGGGAAAATAGCATGGTGGTAGAGGGGGGGGGGGGACGCCGCCTTTGGATTCTATAGTGTGTGGAATAACTTGTGGATGTTCCTCACTCACGCTCTCCTATTGGGCACACAAGAGCCGGCTCTGTGCTGTTGGCCTGTTGTGAGTATAGAGCCTTCCACATGTCCTCAATTCAGATGTGCGTCTGAATGAAACACATGGCGTCTCCATTTACTGCTTGTATTCGTGAGGACTCACGATCAGGCAATGGAGGTCACAACGCTGTTAAACAAAACACGAGTGCAGATGTTTCTGCAAAGCCACAATAAATGAGAACTGCTAAATAAATGGTTCAAGTCAAACAGTAAGAGCTGACTGTCCGGAATTATGGGTACAATTCAAAATTATACAAATATACAAAACACACTTTCAGATCATTTCAATGTCCTTTTCGGCACAAGCCGCCTCAGCTACATTAAAAAAAAAAATCTTGTAGGGAAATGTTTATTGTATGATTCACTGAAGAAATGCTTTGCTGCAAAAGCGTTGATTGTTGATTGGCTCTGTTGCAAAATAAAATAAATTACAATCATTGAAGAATACTGCAAGGCAGATATCCTTTCCTCTGATCACTTAAATGTAAAATGTTATTTCAGTATAATATGAACCAAAATATTTTTTTGAAAGGCTTTTAAGTTAGAAAATAGTTTAAATTGGTCAATTTTTTAATTTAAATTTAGATAAATACATATATACCTGTGTAAATGCTATGGTATGTTATAAACCCTTATTTGCTAAGACATAAATCAGTTAACCGTACTCACCAACCTCCCCATTTGTATCTGAAGTGTATGTTACCACTGGTCGATGCTGTATCAAAGAACCAAAAAAAATGAAAAGTGCAGTTGGGAAGTGCATTGCAAAAAAAATCCGCGCTTATATAATTTTACCAAATTAAATAAAAATAAACAATATATATTATATTAGGTCTTGATCACAATAATCCGATATGCATCCAAATAAAAGTTGTTTACATAATATATGTGTTTACTGTGTATATTTATTACGTATATATAAACACACACATACAGTATATATTTAAAAAATCTGTTGTTTATATCTTAAAAGTGTTATACAAATAAACTTGAATTGAATATAAATATATACATGTAAATATTTCAAAATGTATACTGTAATTGTGTGTATTTATACATACATAAAAAAATACCGTGCCACCATATATTTAAACAACAACTTTATTTGTGATATCTTTTGACCGCACTAATATTTATGTAATAGGGTTAATATACATATATTAATATATATATAATATTATATATATATATATATATATAATATACAGTGGGTACGGAAAGTATTCAGACCCCCTTATTTTTCACTCTTTGTTATATTGCAGCCATTTGCTAAAATCCTTTAAGTTATTTTTTTCCTCATTAATGTACACACAGCACCCCATATTGACAGAAAACACAGAATTGTTGACATTTTTTTGCAGATTTATTAAAAAAGAAACTGAAATATCACATGGTCCTAAGTATTTCAGACCCTATTTGCTCCAGTATTTGTAGAACACCCTTTTGATCTATACAGCCATGAGTCTTTTTGGGAAAGAAGCAACAAGTTTTTCACACCTGGATTTGGTGATCCTCTGCCATTCCTCCTTGCAGATCCTCTCCAGTTTTGTCAGGTTGGATGGTAAACGTTGGTGGTCAGCCATTTTTAGGTTTCTCCAGAGATGCTCAATTGGGTTTATTCAGGGCTCTGGCTGGGCCGTTCAAGAACAGTCACAGATTTGTTGTGAAGCCACTCCTTCATTATCTTAGCTGTGTGCTTAGGGTCATTGTCCTGCAGGAAGCTGAACCTTCTGCCCAGTCTGAGTCCTGAGCACTCTGGAGATGTTTTTCGTCCATAGACACCCTGTACTTGGCCGCATTCCATCTTGTCCCCATGCGGATTGCACCAGTCGTCCTGTCCCTGCAGCTGAAAAACACCCCCACAGCATTATGTTGCCACCACCATGCTTCACTGTTGGGATTGTATTGGATAGGTGATGAGCAGTGCCTTGTTTTCTCCACACATACCTCTTAGAATTAAGGCCAAAAATTTCTATCTTGGTCTCATCAGACCAGAGATTTTTATTTCTCACCATCTTGGAGTCCTCCGTGCGGGTTTTCATGTGTCTTGCACTGATGAGAGGCTTCCGTCGGGCCACTCTGCTATAAAGTCCCGACTGGTGGAGGGCTGCAGTGATTGTTGACTTTCTACAACTTTCTCCCATGTCCTGACTGCATCTCTGGAGCTCAGCCGCAGTGATATTTGGGTTCTTCTTTACCTCTCTAACCAAGCCTCTTCTCCCCCGATAGCTCAGTTTGGCCGGACAGCCAGCTCTCGGAAGGGTTCTGGTCGTCCCAAACATATTCCATTTAAGGATTATGGAGGCCACAGTGCTCTTAGGAACCTTAAGTGCAGAAGAAATTTTTTTTGTAACCTTGGCCAGATCTGTGCCTTTCCACAATTCTGTCTCTGAGCTCTTCAGGCAGTTTCTTTGACCTCATGATTCTCATTTGCACTGTGAGCTGTAAGGTCTTATACAGGTGTGTGGCTTTCTTAATCAAGTCCAATCAGTATAATCAACACAGCTGGACTCAAATGAAGGTGTAGAACCATCTCAAGGTTGATCAGAAGAAATGGACAGCACCTGATTAAATATATGAGTGTCACAGCGCAAGGGTCTGAATACTTAGGACCATGTATATTTCAGTTTTTCTTTTTTTATAAATCTGCAAAAATGTCAACAATTCTGTGTTTTTCTGTCAATATGGGGTGCTTTGTGTAAATTAATGAGGAAAAAAAATTAACAAATGTTTTTAGCAAATGGCTGCAATATAGCAAAGAGTGAAAATTTGAAGGGGGTCTGAATACTTTCCGTACCCACTGTATATACCTGTATTATAGAGTATATATATCTGATATGTGTGTGTATATAATTCTCTATGTATCTATGTCATATAAACACTTTATTCCTTATTAGCTTAATTTATACAATTTGTAATAATTTGAATATTATGTAAAGGTATTATTAAATGTTTTGTATTTGTATAAACCTTATTTCTAAGTCATTTCTATTATATTAAACTGTATTTTATACATGATAAATACATGTTATATACTAATGTTACTTTACAAAATATATATTTTATACATTAAGTATTTTATATCAAAGGAACATAAAAAGCATGCACATTGTCTGAAATACAGGTGCATAAAAATGCAAAACAAAGTCAGCACACTGTAGCATTATATACATACAAAGTATTTATGTAGAAGATAACATTATAATATATTGGAGTATAAAATAATTTTTGTAAGTCACTGTTTTAGAATATCATATGCATAAATATAAAATGTATTTAAATATATTTAATATATTTTTCAATATACAAAAAGTATTTAAACGTTATATTTATATATTAAAATAACAATATAACATATATGATTAATAATAATAAAATGTGACCCTGCAGCACAAAACCAGTCTTAAGTCGCTGGGGTATATTTGTAGCAATAGCCAAAAATACATTGTATGGGTCAAAATTATTGATTTTTCTTTTATGCCAAAAATCATTAGGATATTAAGTAGAGATCATGTTTCATGAAGATATTTTGTGAATTTCCTAAAGTGAATATATCAAAACTTAATTTTTTTTAGTAATATGCATTGCTAAGAACTTTCATTTGGACAAATTTAAAGGAGATATTCTCAATATTTTGATTTTTTAGCACCCTCAGATTCCAGATTTTCAAATAGTTGTATCTCAGCCAAATATTGTCCTATCCTAACAAACCATAAATCAATGGCAAGCTTATTTATTCAGCTTTCAGATGATGTATAAATCTAAATTTTTTAAAATTGACACTTAAGACTTGTTTTGTGGTCCAGGGTCACAAATGATATTTACAGACTTTTTTTTTAAATATTTATAATACGTTTTGTATGTAAATGGTCTTTATTCCAGATCCTCCTGTTTGCGTTCCTGAAAGTGATCGAGGAAGGCAGTCACATGGTGATGATGGAGTGTCCCGAGACGGTCAACACGCTCCTGCACGAGTTCTTCCTCTGGGAACCTGACAATTCCAAAAAGGACACGGTTACCACGGTAACAGCCGACGAGGCCACAGCCGTCCAGACGCTCGCCGTCAGCACAGGGACGCCCAAGGTCAACAAGCCCCTTAACAAGTAACCTGATGATTAACGTTTTCGGGGTGAACCAATCAGAAGGCTGTTGATGGCAGGCTGTCAAACCGGCACCTTGGCTGAGAGCTGGTTTTTGGTCAGAAGGACCGAGCGGGTGTCCAGACGGGGGTGAGAAAGATTCACAGGTTCGAAGACTCTCTAGCGATGAGGGAAAAGCAGCAGCTGGTTTTAAACCAATGATGGTGCTTTATGACATCACAACGCCTTTGTTTCTCTATGCTACCTTTGGACAATATCTTTCCTTCTTGTGCTGTCTAAAGAAAAGGACTGATGAAAATCAAGTGTGTCCAAGTCCAGACGGGACTGAACTATGAGAAAGAGGAGGAGAATTTGAGGAGGTTGCTTTTAAAAAACCCAAGAGAGTGTTTAAAGTCAACATGAAACCCATTTTACTTCCATAATATGACACATTGGGCGTAGTACAAGTACAATTACGAAAAACAGCAGTTGCGTTAAAAATAATGAGGACTAATTAATTGTGATGGGAAAATAACAGGGTTGTTTTCATGCTGACTTTAAAGGACGTTTGTACAAAATCTGTGTTCACGTCAAACTAGTACAAACACGTTTTAACGTCTTCCCTCATAAATCAAATCCACTGCTTAGAGTTGAAGAGCGATTGAAAACAGATGTATGAGACACTCAGTCCTGTTAACCCATCTTAAAAAGATAACGTACTGTAAACGAACACACACATTTAACTTGAAACAAATCATTCGAGTTAAAAAAAACAAAAAAACAACAGATGTCGGTTCACATGAAGGATAAAAGCGAGACGAGCGAAAACATTGACCGCCGCAATGGGAAATTTTATGCACTTGTTCGTCTCCTAGCAACTAGAAAGTCGGGCATTAGAACAAATGCACGGTGAGAGAGAGCGATATAATGATGCTGCTGGCCACAACATGACACGGTGCTGAGGAAAAACAGGATTTAAGCTACAGTATCACAGAGCAGATTGCATACAAATCTGAATTTAATATTGAAATTATATTGTGAATATCTAGTCATCAGGTTGATCCAATCATGTGCAATTATGCTCTACTGTACGAGGACAGACCATCTGTCTATGCAAAGAATAACGGGGGGCTTCTGCATGCATCCGGCCGGTTATCATGAAAACAGCTAGTCAAAGGCAAACTGGATCAAGGAGGTCTGGTCCATCTAACCCTCCATCACTGGAGATAATTAACAAAGACATCATGAGATCTCTGCAGGCTCCTCACGTTTATGCAATGAAGGCAGTCAAACATCACACATCAGAGCAGATCAATTGGAGAAATTGTCAGGTTTTTAGGTAACTTAAAATCCCACTGATTATTTTACAAACTGTAGTTGCTTTTAACTAATAAGTAATAAGAGAAAGGCAATTCAAACGTCCTGATATCAGAACTGCCTTCAAAAACAACTTTAAAAACAGAATTAAAAAACAGACTTTCATGTGCATTGCAGTTCAAAAGACTGGAGTCAGTAATATTTGATTTTTAAAATGAAAGAACACTTTTTATCAGCAAGCACCTTTAAATGTGATCAAAAATGACAGTAAAGGTGTTTATAATATAAAGATTTCTATTTCTAATAAATGCTGTTCTTTTGAACTTTCTATTCATCAAAGAATCCTGGAAAAAAAGTATCATAGTTTTTTCAATATTGATAATAATCAGAAACGGTTTTTTGAGCAGCAAATCAGCATATTAGAATGATTTCTGAAAGATCATGTGACACTGAAGACTGGAGTAATGATGCTGAAAATTCAGCTTTGATCATAGAAATAAATTACATTTTAACATATATAGACATGTATATTATGTATATATATATATATATATAGATAATATATATATAGTTACAGAAACGTTTCTTTTTATTTATAATAATATTTCACAATGTTACTGTTTTTTTTACTGTATTCCTGATCAAATAAATGCAGTCTTGGTGACTTTTCAAAAACATAAAAAAATAAAATAAAATTACAGGCTCCAACTGTTGAAATCTAGCATAACTGTTAATTCCCATTTCAACAACAACAAAATTATGCATTACAACAATAAAATATGCAGACTTTATTCTCACAATCCAACTACTAATAATAACTGAACACACGTCCTTCAGGAAGGAAATTTACACTTTTTTTGGATGTGCTAAGAAATGTAGACCTTGATTTATTGAACATGTGTGAATGATATGTGAATGATATAAGAATTGAAGATATCTAAAGGAAAAGCTGTGGACTGAATTGTGAGTGAATGAGTTTGTCTACAGTGATTACAGCTGGATGCCGGTGTTTAACATCAATCCCAATGACTACCTTCTAGCATCTTATTATTACTAAGACTACTTAAACCCTATGGGTGGCATCTGTGGCCTGCTGCCGTTTAGCACAGACAGTAATCTCATCCTTCAGTTTGTAAAAACAAACAAAAATGCACTTACTGTACAATCCAAGTCTGTGGAAGGTTACTGGATTTTACATTGTCAGAATAAGTCAAATGGTAATAAGTCACACTATTCTCATGTTAACATGTATGATGTTTAAGTCCTGTGGCTTTATGTTGAAAACAGTGAATATTTCAGCATTTATTCCAGTGCAGACTTCCACTGAAAGTGCATTACTGTACATGCGTCATTCCTTGTTTTTGCAAAAATGATACGATAAACAATTCCACAGATGTTGCTCATGCAGCTTAAGTCGCACCAAACCCAGAATATTTAAAGGGGTCATATGATGTTGCTAAAATAACATTATTTTGTATATTTGGTGTAATGAAATGTGTTTATGCGGTTTAAGGTTCAAAAAACAAATTATTTTCCACATAATGTACATTAATATTGCTCCTCTATGCCCCGCCTTTCTGAAAACGCGTCGATTTTTACAAAGCTCATCGGTCTGAAAAGCGAGGTGTGCTCTGATTGGCCGAATTCCAGTGTTTGTGTATTGGTTCTTCCGACATACCCAAGCGTGTGACGGAAATGTTACGCCCCTTACCATACTGTGATGATGCCCTGTCCGGCCAGAGCGAAGATTCAAAAACATTAAAACCCATTATAAATGAGGTGTTTGTAGCATCCAGTGGGGACATAATTAAAATATGATTATAATGACTTATACTGTCTTTTTACGCGTTGAGTGCACGCGCCGCGTAAACATAAAACCATGTCTGCATTTGAAATCGGAGAAATGACAAACAACAAGCCAACTCTACACTGCTCAATACTCGCGTTTGAATCATCAGTGGCAAATTCTTTAAATATAAAAAACGTACTTACAGTCTGTGAGTCAGAACAGCCGGCATTGTAGTCTACTCTCCCAGGATCAGGAAACAGTCCTCCATAAAATGTGCTGACCCACTCTGGAATATGGGTTGAGTGTTCTGGACAGTGTGTAAAAACAAATTAACATTGATTTGTAGTCGTGTCTTTTGGAAGGCCAAACAAAGTATTTTTCGCTTTCACAACGAGAAACACAGTGCATTCACGACATGGCGGCGGCGGCAACAACAATACTACAGCGAGAATAATAGTTACGTCTTCTTTCTTTGCTTGAACATTTGGGAGGCGTTATGCAAATATTCCCACATTGTGACATAGACATGTGGGGGGGGGTTAGAACGAGGCGTTTTAGGTAGGCGTGGTTGACTCTTAACTTTTATAAAGAATATCTCTTTGGATTTGAGACTTTAGTCTTTGCAACTTTACAGATCTTCTTTATGCACAAAAGAGCTTGTAACACTTCAAAGAGAAAAAATTGAAATCGCAACATACGACCCCTTTAATTAAACGTTACTTGCATTGACAATTTCACTGTAATGCAATGCAGACTGACTTTCACACGATATGAATTTTATTGAGCCACTCCTGTGAATTAGAAAACAAACAAAACTGTTTGACAAAAAGACGTACTGCCCCTCTAAGGTATAAAACAGCATATTTATCATTCGTGTAAATGAACAGTATATGCATATCCCTTTTGGATTTATCTGGCCTTATCAAAGGGATGGAAATGATCTCTCTGACATTTGATTGGAGGAAGGATCACTGACAATTTTAGAGAGTTTGTAGCTACATGGTTTTAACATCATAAAGAAAATATATCCCAAAGATTTCATGTCTACTAAGCATCACTATTTATGATTGGCTGAGAAAAAAAATTAAAATAATTCCACAGAGACTGTTAGGCCAGTATGTAACCACCTAGCAACCATGCAATACACCCTAGCAACCATGTAGCAACATTCTAAAAAACGTATAACATTCAGAGCATAACAACGCCCCTTGGAAACCACCCATGTTGAGTTTACAATGTAACAGTTGCGTAACATTCTAGGTGGATGGATCTGACATTTGAAATTCCTTGTTTCTAATTCACAGACGGGAGCAATAAGACTTTTCTATGCTAATGGCAGTTCTGGCTTTCCTCTGAGCGCCTGGGAGTGTGTTTTCAGAAGAGACAAGAAACAATAAAATGAAACACAATAAACGAACAATACTGGCCAATACTGTTAAAAAAACTGCCAAAGGGAGTGAAAACGAGTCAGATGGACTAATACTTTTGGAGCGCGTGAGTGAAGTGGGTTTGGGGGAGATGAATATTATCTACAGATGCTGAATGACACTAATGACTGATGATGATGATGAAGAACTCTTCTTCCTCTGGTCGTGTACTGATGTCAGTACCCCATTGTGAAACATTGTGGTTCAGTTTGTGTCAAATGTGTGTGTTGCATATATCTATTGGAAAGTACTATACCATGCACTGCCTGAAAATGTGTGCATATAAAATGTCATGAAAACTATATAAAAATGTGATTAATAAATTAAAAAAAAGCTTTTTTATCTGTTTTTCCCCCTCCAAAACATCAAGAATTATTTATTTCTTTGTCACACACACATATGTTAATTTCTATAATTTCTCTCTGTCTCTAATACATATAATAGTAAAAATGCGGTCTTGTTTTAGTGTTCCTGTGGCTCAGTGGTAGAGCATTGTGTTGTCAAAAAGTTGTGGGTTCGATTCCCAGGAAACACACATACTAGTAAAAAATGTATAGCCTGAATGCACTGTAAGTCGCTTTGGATAAAAGTGTTTGCTAAATGCATAAATTAATTAAATTATATATAGTATTATATTTAAAATATGCAGCTAATAATATAGTTGTAAAAGGCCTTATATTGACACAATCCTAAATAATTGGGATTTGCATTTCATATTTGAATAACACAATTATCATTCATTCTGATTATATGATAATATCCCTTTAAAATGCTGGACAGTTGCAATCTCATCAAACAACCAATAGATGGAGCTAAAGATACTAAAACTGTTGTTTCTGAACACTGAAATAATAATATAATAATAATGCAATATTATTGTACCTAGTTCAATGCATTGGTTTGAAGTATATTTAAAAAATTGATTTAAATGATTTAAAAATTCTAAATGGGTTACAATCAGGTACACTAGCTGAAAAAGAAAAAGAAAAAGAAAATGCCCTGTCTTGGATAAGCATTTTGTTATAAACAAATACACACATTTCTGAGCAGCGCTCAGGAAGTCTTGAATCAAAGAAAACGACCAAATATTTACTCTGTGCTGCATGCAAACCAGCTCAGAAAGCTTTCATGATATCATGTGACTCGTGGGTCACATGACAGTCCCACCCTGCATGTATATTTTCATAAACCTTTACTGAGAAGTCAAATATCTGTGTAGTCTGCCTGTCTGAGGCACAAATTATGACATGGACATATGGCGCAAGCGATTCATCTTCATACAGTATTTTAGTTGCTCGAAAGCATCTGGTGGTTTAAATGACATGAAATGAGGTTTGAGAGAAAAGCCCTGCACTCTCAACATAATACACAAAAGTAAATACAACATGTTGATTCAAACCTAAAACCAACTTAAAGGAGGAATCATTTTCTCCATGAGCTTGTGGTTTGAATCACCGTAATTGGTTGCATGATTTGACGAGACATGTTTATAACATCTGGTTATTTTGAAAATACTTCAGACAATTAAAAATACCTAATTACAACTCTCCCATTGGGAATCCATGTAAAGTTCATACAAACTGCCAGAATGAACGGAAAAAGAAGGACAGTTAAAGCCAAATGTATACTTTGGTGTCATTTTTGAACTTAAAATATATATTAAACAATCAGTTCAAAATTATGCTATGGAAATATAAGTTCAGGGGTTTTGGGCGGTTCATTTGCATTTATTCATTTTAATGGCACTGTGAATGAAATGACTGAATAAAACAACGTTAAAATAAAAGTTACAATTACAAAAATAAATCTAGCAATAAATACAGAATATATATAGATATAATTGAATAAAACAATGGTAAAAGTGATCATATATATATATATATATATATATCCATATATATATATCATATATCATATACAGTGGTGTGAAAAGGTTTTGCCCCCTTCCTGTTTTTGTAATTTTTTGCATATTTGTCACACTTAAAAGATTCAGATCATCAAACACATTTTAATATTACACAAAGATAATGCAAGTAAATGTAAATCGGATTTAGGTCCGGACTTTGATTTGGCCACTCCAAAACCTTAATTTAGTTTTTCTTGAGCCATTCAGAGGTGGACTTGCTGGTGTGTTTAGGATCATTGTCCTGCTACATAACCCAGTGCGCTTGAGCTTGAGGTCACAAAACTGATGGCTGGACATTCTCCTTCATGATTTTCTGATAGAGTGCAGAATTCATGGTTCCTACAATTATGGCAAGTCGTCCAGGTCCTAAAGCCCATCACACTACCACCACCATGTTTGAATGTTGGTATGATGTTCTTGTTATGAAATGCTGTGTTGGTTTTACGCCACATGTAACGAGACACACACCTTCCAAAAAGTTCAACTTTTGTCTCATCAGTCCACAGAATATTTGCCCAAAAGCAGTGGCTTTTGCCTTGGAACTCTCCCATGGATGCCGTTTTTGCCCAGTCTCTTTCTTATTGTTGAATCATGAACACTGTCCTTAATTGAGGCAAGTGAGGCCTGCTGTTCTTTAGATGTTGTTCTGGGTTTTTTATGACCTCTTGGATGAGTCGTCGTTGTGTTCTTGGAGTAATTTTGGTTGGCCGGCATCTCCTGGGAAGGTTCACCACTGTTCCAATTTTTCTCCATTTGTGGATAATGGCTCTGAATGTGGTTCGCTGGATTCCCAAAGCCTTAGAAATGGTTTTATAATCCTTTACAGACTGATACATGTTAACTGTTTTGATTCTCATCTGTTCTTTCATTTTTTTAGATCACGGCATGATGTGTTGCTCTTTAAGCACACTTCACTTTATCAGACGGGTTCTGTTTAAGTGATTTATTGATTCAATAGGTCTGGCAGTAATCAGGCCTGCGTATGGCTAGTGAAATTTAACTCAGCTTTATAAAATAATGTGGTTAATCACAGTTCTTTCATGATTTAATAGGAGGGGCAATTCATTTTTCACGTAGGACCACGTAGGTTTGGACAGCTTTTTTCACTTAATAAAATAAATCATCATTTAATAACTGCATTTTGTATTTACTTGCATTATTTTTTTGTAATATTAAAATTTGTTTGATGATATGAATCTTTTAAGTTTGACAAATATGCAAAAAATTTAAAAAACTGGAAGGGGGCAAAAACCTTTTCACACCCCTGTATATATAATATAATATATAGTATATATCTATATATATAGTGTGGGTGTGTACTATATATAAATGTGGATTAACTATAAAAAAAAATTTGTAAATAGATCTTTTTATTTATAATACATTTATTATAACAAATATATCATGTTGAGCAAATAATAGCGTCTAGATAAAATATTAAACCAATTATATATTTTTTTTTATTTTTAGTAAATAATTTTTTACTATATTTTTCATTACATCTATGATAATTTGCATAAACATAGCAAACAGGAACACTCCTCAAATTGTGTAATTATATCAATAATTTTAAAAATAAATAAAATAAATAAAGTGCCGTCTTAATTCGGAAGTAAACAGTATGTCACAAAGAGTCAACTGTTCAAATTCAATGGATACAATTTACTAGTGGCAGCTGTAATAAGAAAACCATTCATAAAAGTCTGATACCTGAAAAAACAAAAAAAAAAAAATGGAAATACATGTCAAATAGTTTTTCAAAAAACAATACATAACTTTCTGAAGGTTATTCTAATAATATCAGATGCCATTTTAAAATAGATGGGCAGTGTTTCTACTTCATTTTTGAATAAGTAAGTTTTATTTATAGAGCACATTTAAAATTCAGCGTTACACTGATCAAAGTGCTGAACAAAACCAATAATAAAATACAGTAAATTCTAAAATAAAGTAAAGTTTAAAAAACAACAATAATAATAAAAACAAATGATATCAGTAATAACAACAGTTTCACATTCAATTAATAGGTGAGAGAGTAAAAATGTGTCTTAAGTCTTGATTTGAAAATAGAAACAGAAGAAGCACTCCTAATGTCAGGTGGCAACTGATTCCACAAACGTGGAGCAGCGACTGCAAAGGCTCTGTCTCCTTTTAATTTAAGTCGTGACTGAGGGACATGTAGTAGAGCTTTATTAGCGGATCTGAGAGACTTCGGCGTTGAATGCAAATAAATAAGATCAGAAATATAAGATGGGGCTTGTCCATTAAGAGCTTTGAAAACAATAAGTAAAATCTTAAACTGAATTCTAAATATAGCACACAACAATGATTTATTTTAATTGAACATTTTCTGATAAATGACTGACAGGAGTCACAGAACACAGTCCAGAGCATTAATATATTAATATGGGTGCTGATCACATTGAGACCTCATGGTCTTACCCTCTGACACTGGGACGAACTCTATTTCATTTGTAAACTCACTCCAGCTCTGTAAGCTGTCACGATGCATCATTGTGATTCTGCACATTAGATCCAGCAATGAAATATATGAAGCATCATAATACTAGGGCAACGGTTTGGTGTGGGGAAGAACAGTCCCATCAGACTAAATGACTGATTTCACCCATAATAAAATCTGCTATATAAAGTCTTCTGCAAACACACACACACATCTGGATGTGATTCCACCGGCGTTCCTTCATATCTTTCGCTGAATGGCTTGTGTCCACTGCAGTTTTGTTTTATTCAACTGGCGGGCGATAAAAAGAAAAATCAGATCTGGGTATTTTTTGTATTATTTATTTGAAGAGAGAAACCCATAAAAACTTTCAGACATGTTTTTTCCCCTAATTAAAATCAAATCTATTGTAGAATTCTCGTCATTTAACTCCTAGAAACAAATGGGTAACTGGGATTAATTTGTCCACACACTAAACCAATTGTACCTCTCTAAAAAATAAAGAGAAAGAAATAGGGAACAAATTATTTTTAAAACTACTTTTGTTGTTAAAAGTAAACGTAAACCACGCCGTAAAATTATTTTTTGAAGTTGTAAATAAAACAAAGATTATTTATGTTTTACAAGAATATACTATTTCAGTCTTTTTACTTCAAAACCTCACATTTAATTAAATGTGCCACTTGCAGATTCTTTGTTATTATTTGTAAAATTTACTAATTTTAAGTTATTGTGAATTTAAATTGTTAATTTCAATTCTATTCATTTTGACCACCTCTTTTCTACTGCTTTAAAATACATAGCTTAAAAAAATGATTGTTTCCGCCATGGGATTTAAAAAAATAATTAAATAAATACATTTACATAATTGCAACATTTTATCTTACAGTTCTCACTTTTTTCTCTCAATTGTCTCAGAAATAAACTCAGAAATTTGAGATACAGTGTAAACTAGGAATTGCAATACATAAGTCAGAATTGTGAGATAAAAAGTCACAATTACCTTTTTTATTTTTTACTCGTCATTCCACGGCGGGAAAAAAAAAAAAAAAAGTCATTGTGAGATAAACTAAAAATTAAGAACTAAAAATTACATTTATAACAGTTCTGAGGTAAAAAGTCTGAATTATGCGATAAATGTCACAATTGCCTTTTTTATTTTGTGGCGGGGAAAAAACTATTCCCTGAAGTCTGAATTGTGAGATTAAAAACTTGCAGTTACCCTTTTTATTTTTTGTATTCCAAGACCGAAACAAGCTTCTATATTGAATCACTCCCGTGATCTTACCAAAACCATATGCTGTCATTTTTCCTGTGCAACACAAAAAGAAGCATTTTTGACAAATTTTCACAAAGCTATTCCCTTTCACATCCAGTTTTCCCATGCCGTAACCAAAGCCTCATTTGTGGCGTCGCTCTCAGCCTCACCTTCACACCAACAGGTTCAACTCAACACAAACGCAGCCGAGACAGACACCGCAACAGGTCAGGACACATGTCAAACATCTGAGGTCCCCCGTTACAATAACAAAGCTCAAACAGCCAGGAAAGGAGCCAGAGCAGAGGGAGTCAATTCCAAATGTCTGATTGTATACGAAACAAATAAACAACGCACTCAGAATCTGGTTCTGGAACCAAAACCACAACTCTAATGCACATACTTGGTTTCAGATCATTGGTTCTTTTCAGGACAACTATCACCGTTGATCAAACCCGAACATCCAGTCAGGGGGGTCTGTGGCCACTTTAAGACTCATCTTCATGAAATCGAACATCTAGTTTCACACACTGAGGGCAAATACAATAATACTTCGCTTTTCCAATCTATTGCGACAATAAAATTGCGGTGCGCGAAATAGAGCGTGACAGAGAGCGAGCGGCCACTCTGGAAGCAAAAGTCGTTTTCTCCATTGGGAGTTCTGAGGCACAAACCGAACCAAACCCAGGATGAATCACAACACGACAAAGTTTACTTGAAAGAAAACAAAAAGTATATGAAAAGCAGAAAAAGACAAAGATACAATGTCTTTAATGAGTGAATAAACTATTTACTCACAGGAAAATTACATCATACCCTTCACTAGTGATTATCGTGAGCAGTGACGTCAAAGACAGCAAACAAGGAAAAATATAGTTCATTTCATACAGTAAGATATTTTCAATTTGTTTACAAAAATGAATTATTGAATTTTCATCAAAGTACACTGCTCCTTTTGAATGCTGATGTAGGAAGATGCCATCCGCCTGTTTGAAAGGAATAACTCACTCAGGCCATCCAAGATGTAAATGGAATTTGTTTCTTTGTCAGAGCAGATTTGGTTAAATGTAGCATTACATCACTTGCTCACCAATGGATCCTTTGCAGTGAATGGGTGCTGTCAGAATGAGAGTCCAAACAGCTTAAATAAAAAAAAATCACAATAATCCACACCACTCCAGTCAATCAGTTAACAACTTGTGAAGCAAAAAAACTGCATGTTTGTAAGAAACAAATCCATCAAGATGTTTTTTACCTGTCTGAATCAGCTGATAAATCTGCACAGATCAACAAACACACTGCTTTTGGTTTCACAAGATGTTAACTGATGGACTGGAGTGGTGTGGATTATTGTGATGTTTTTATCAGCTGTTTGGACTCTCATTTCTGATGGCACCCATTCACTGCAGGATCTATTGGTGAGTAAGTGATTCAATGCGACATTTCTCCAAACCTGATGAGAACAAACTCATCTACGCTTAAAGAGCCAGAGGTTAACATTCTTGCCAAATTTTTTCGTTTTTGGCCATTAATTCCTTATAACTTTATAGTGCATTGAGATTTAAAGGGATAGTTCACCCAAAAATGAAAATGTGATGTTTATCTGCTTAACCCCCCGGGCATCCAAGATGTAGGTGACTTTGTTTCTTCAGTAGAACACAAATTATGATTTTTAAGTCCAACTGTTGCAGTCTGTCAGTCTTATAATGCATGGCAATGGTAAAAAAATCTATGAGAGTAAAGAAAACATTCAAAGACAAATCCAAATTAAACCCTGCTGCTCGTGACTACACATTGATGTCCTAAGACACGAAACTATCAGTTTGTGCGAGAAACTGACACTATTATATCATTTTTTACCTCTAAGACACCACTATGTCCAACTGTCTTTGAGCGCGCGCACGGCATCTGGTGCGCGAGGTGTGTACGCGCTCTGGCGTAGTTTACGTTAATGGGTGTGTTGATATCCAGCCGAAGAGCAATCAACCATAACTTCAGGTGAGCAGGCTCAGAAGTTGGGAATATGTGGGAAGTCACCACTCCCGAATGAGTTCGCGCAAGAGAACGTAATCTTTTAGTTTTAAGTCAGTTTGAACAATCCGGATAAGCGCAAGTAAGTACCATTTTGATTAGCCGTCGTACCTACAATGACTGTGCACTGTGTAAACAATGAGTGACGTATACGCGCGAGAGATCACTTCCGGCGCTTGCGTAAACTACGCCAGAGCGCGTACACACCTCACGCACCAGATGCCGTGCGCGCGCTCAAAGACAGTTGGACATAGTGGTGTATTAGAGGTAAAAAAATTACATAAATACTGTTCGGTTTCTGGCACAAACCGATTGTTTCGTGTCTTAAGACATCAATGTGTCGTCACGAGCCGCAGGGTTTAATTTGGATTTATCTGTGCATGTTTTTTTTACTCTCATAGATTTTGTTATCATTGCCATGCATTATACGACTGATAGACTGCAACGGTTAAAGTTAAAAATCATCATACGTGTTCTACTGAAGAAACAAAGTCACCTACATCTTGGATGCCCTGGGGGTAAGCAGATAAACATCAAATTTTCATTTTTGGGTGAACTATCCCTTTAACTAGTCCATGCTAACCTCGATGCTTGTGTAATCAATGTGTGTTAATAGCAGCATGTTTGCTCCTGATCTCACCCGCATTACCTGATAAAGCTCTAATGAGAAGTTTGTGAGCTGATTAAAGCCTCTATAACAGATTAAGCCCGGCCTGCCGTGCAGATTTAGAAAGCACTAACTTTGCCTCATCCGAGTTACCTAATTTTCCTTGCTCAGACCGGCTGATGAAATCGGTGTAAACTGAAATCGGTGTAAAGATACTCGAGCTACACGACACAGCTGACAGACATTTTCCCGGTAATAGACGTTTCCAAGCCAAACTTGCTAAAGGCCTTCAAAGGAAAAGAAAACAGACATTTATCAACTGCCTGATTCCTGATCATCAGCATGTCATGGAGAGTATATAACTGCGCATAAACGTCTTGTCTTCTTATATTCGTCTTCTATATTCTTACATATAAATAATCTGGGGTCAGTATGTTTTTTTTTCTTTTGAAAGAAATTACTACTTTTATTCAGCAAGGATGCATTAAATTGATTACAAGAGACAGTAAACAGACATAATGAGCTTTCTATTAATCAAAGAATCTTGTACTACATTTTCCACAAAACAAATATTACACACCACAACTGTTTTCAACATAATCAGAAATGTTTCTTGAGCAGCAAATCAGCATATTAGAATGATTTCTGAAGGATCATGTGACACTGAAGACTGGAGTAATGATGCTGAAAATTCAGCTTTGATCGCAGAAATAAATTACATTATAACATTTTACAACAGAAAACAGTTATTTTAGATCGTAAAAAAATATTTCTGTATTTTAGATCAAATATATCCAACCTTGGCGAGCAAATAAAAGTATTAAGCCTCACTAACAAGCATAAATGCCATTGTATTAGATAAAATATTAAGTGTAATTTATTGTAAGGATTTTTTTTTTCAACAAAACATTTAATTAAAACTAAAACAGTAGATGTAGTGTTGAAAATGAACAGTCCTTTTTTATGGTTACTTCATACATCCACAAAAAATCAAACACACTGAGACGTCAAAAAATGAAGAACAGCGAAGTTAATGTGGCTTACGTGTCAAAATACTGTAGTTAATTCTGTAGTCTGTGAAGAAAACAGAAACATAATAATGATGTAATCTCTGAACTGGATGGCATTTGCTGAGGATTTCCTGCTATCATTACATCAGAAAGTCTGTCATCTCAACATCACGTGATTCCGCTGGAAGCCTTTTTCGGGGTTCCAGTGAAGAGCACTTCAGTTTGAAATTCATCTCTATGGTTTTTACTTGTGTTTAGTAATTCACCATAGCGGCTTAGCGAGAAGAAGACAGGCTGCCGTGCAGATAAAGGCTTCGGTGAACAGCTTTGTTTGACACAAAAGCAGCTTCAACAGAATTGTGAAAGTGTTTGAAGTTACACATTATAATGTTGGGTGCGCGCTTATCTGAAAAGAGAAAGTGAAACAAAAAATGTGTTGTGGTCGGATACAAAATGTTCCTCTCTTTTTCCTTAGGACTAACAAAATGTGGGACTAAGGATTCAATGAAATGAGCTAAATGAGTCAAAGATGAAAAAGGTTTAAGCATCAAAACAATTAAAGTTCAATACAGTGCAAGTATAAATGTAGTTTTTTCTGTATGTTAGAATGTGTGCTGAATAATTAATTCCGAGCAAAAATAATGACTACCATACATTTTTTTACCAAAATTTATATCATGATATATTTCTTAATTTCGGTCGATACGATACAATTCCGATATCAATATGAACACTATTTATCTGAAATGGAAATCTTTTGTAAGATTATAAATGCCTTTATCATCCCTTTTGATCAATTTTAAGCATCCTTGCTAAATAAAAGTATTAATTTCTATAATTTCTTTTCCCAGAAAAATAATACAAATTATACTGAATGGAATAGTGTATAATGTTACAAAAGCTTTTTATTTCAGATAAATGCCGATCTTTGGATCTTTCTAGTCATCAAAGAATCCTGAAAAAAAAAATGTACTCAACTGATTTAAATATTGATAATCAGCAAATCAGCATATTAGATTGATTTCTGAAGGATCATGTGACACTGAAGACTGAAGTAATGATGCTGAAAATTTAGCTATGTTTGGTCACAGGAATATTTATTCAAATAGAAAGCAATTTTAAATAATACAAATATTTCAAAATTTTACTGTTTTTGCTGTACTTGGATCAAATAAAAATTCAGCCTTGGTGAGCAGAAGAGAATTCTTTAAAAAAAAAAACATTAAAAATCTTACTGTTCAAAAATGTTTGACTGGTAGTGTTGGCTGATTATTCTTATAGATTGAAACAAATGTGATTCAGCCAGAAAAAAAGGGTATGAAAAGTGCTCAGAAAAGTCGCTGCAGAAAACAAAAAAAATCGAACAATAACAAAAACTGGAAATGTTGCTGGAGACGGGCTTATTTAAAATGCAAGTTCTGCCAGCAGGAGGCGCTTTTAGAGCGGTAGAACTAGCGGTTTTCCCGGTAACGGATGTAATCAAATCAGCTCCGCTTATGAATGCTACTTTATCAGATCAAATGAAAATGCCATCGAAACTTTTCTGAAGACAGTCCTTTCCCTTCAGAGATACATTCATATAAAACACCCACGCGGTATTATGATTTTGAAACGTGCAGCGCTCATGTTTATTCAACGTAGGCAAACGCCACAAATAAATCAATGTATGGGAAACTCTGGTAATGTATATCGAAATATCGGAAATGTGTTTAAAAAATCATATCACCGTTATTGAAAAAAAATTTATCGCGATACATACTGGCATTAAATTATTGTCCAGCCCTATGATGAACCAAAATGTGACACTAAAAGTGTAAAGACACTAAAATGTGATTGAATGTCGCAACAGTTCATGTACCAAAAAATCTTGTCAGGGACATTCAGATCAGGAATAATTGTCATTAAAATAGTCTATTTAAGGATCACACTGCAGCCTCAAAAAATAAAGTCATTTTAAATCTTTACCAATTATTGCCACTATTCATTAAGTTTTTAATCATATAAAATATAATAAAAATGTTGTATGATCACTTTCTTTTACATATTTTAATACATACAGGTCAGAAGAAGCATGTTGTTTGAATTTTTACATAAATATTGTTACACTGAATGACAATGTAACATTAATTCAACCAAATTTTATATTTTATTTTCACAAAAGTTTTTTAATAGACACTTTTCTTGCACTAAATATACCTTCTATTTATATAAAATCACTTTTGTAAATTAATTTGGTGCAGACTCTAGATTTGGATGCCTTGTCTTTGACCCAAAACTGAAAAAAAAAGGTTTTGTAACAAACTATACAAGCAAACATTTGCTAACAATATTTTTGACCACATGTTATTAAATCCAAAGTGATTCACTAATAGACAATGGACACATTTCTGTAGGTCAAAACCTAGGCCAAACTAGGGATGCGCCGATCCGATATTCATATTGGGTATCGGCTCCGATAGTGCCATTTTTCTCGGATCGGGTATCGGTCAGAGAGAGCCGATCCAAATCCGAGTTTTTTTTCTTTTCTTAAAACTTCACTGGTATCGGTATCGGTATCGGTATCGGCCAATACCGAACCCTAAGTATCGGAATCGGTATCGGAGGCAGAAAAGGCCAAACCAAGGTCTGTAGTTTAACACAAGCTCAAGATGTTTTCACGTTTTATTCTACAACAAAAAATACATTAGTAAAACCCTCTTTTTTGAATTTATGAATGTTGTTCAGCTTATGATGAACAAAATCTGTAAGAGACGAGTCCTAAACTTTTCATGGTCATAGATTTTCTGCAACAATCCAAAATCCAATGGAAAAGTCCTATGGATGACACTAAACTTCCAGGTTGGCCTTCAAAAACACGTCATCCCCGCAGCGCTATATAAGAGGGTGGTAATGTGTTTCTTGTCGCTAACGTCATTTTGGTCAAAAACGGCTAAACCAATTAGCTTAAACATTCATGCTTTATGTTTACATTCACGACATGCCAAAAAAGTTCATGTTCACAAGTGACTCCTGTATTCCATAAACACACAGAACGATAATTTACTCACTCGCACATTTAAATGCAGTTGTCGCTCCCAAAATATTCCAGTGTGTACGTTGCTATTGTGATTCAGTATACAACCGTCAAATAAATGGCATGTTATGACACCTAAATATACTGGCAAATATCTAGTATTTTGTAAATCACAGACATCAGCACGCTGACATTTCCAGTTAAAGGTGAGGCGTGTTATTTTGACAACAATGGAGTCACTAAAACAATTACAACTAAAGACTAAAGCCTATTTTCAAAGGTATTTCTTGAAGTCTTTGCAACCCATGGTCGGCCAGACAGACAAGATTGTCTTGAGTTTTGAGTCACACTGTTCAGGTGAATCAACCCATAAATGATTCATGGTTTTCTCTGCATGTTGAACTTGGAAAGAAGAAAATAGTCTAACATCAGAAGTTAAATAAACTATCATTCCATCCTCTTAAATCTCTCAGCAAAGACATGCTTCACCGTTTAGCACTCTGTCCTTTCTCCAAGACACACAGGTGCTGAATCACGCAGTGGGAATGTTACGAGAGTCAGATAACTCCAGACTTTGGACAGGTTGCAGAGCGAACGTGTGCCATGCTGCCGTACGGTCAGACATTTATTTTTGTGAAGGTCTTCCATCTGCTTTGCATTAGCTGACTCCAACACTCTCTATGCTGAGAGCCGATGTGTTTCAGTGAGTCACTAACGGATCACTGCAGAGTCTCACGTTCACCCTTCCTGGCAGACAGCGGCGTTGGTTAACGGCCACGAGTTTCAAGGTATTTCGCTTGGGAAGGACTTGATGCTTTTAAATGTAATGGCACACATTTCGTCTAAGCAAGTCCAAGGAGAACATGGAAAACGTGCTCGTTTTCACAACTGTAAACCAAGTCAAGTGCAAGTCACATAAAAACATCTCAAATATTCACATCGCAATTCAATTAGTTTCTTAGAGCATGGACCACAACACATTTCTCAGAAAACTTAGCCTGAGTACTTCCAAGTCAAAGGTGACGGGCCAGAAAAACTCAAGTGTACCTGCATTAACAGGCAGAAGGGTAACCGATGCACACAAGCAAACAGCAAGAGAGATTACATGCAGGCCTATTGATTTTATTTTGTTGTTTATTTTAAAAATGAAGTCATTCGCAAATGCATGCCAAACTACATCCCGCGGTAATCCTTTAGCGTCATGCAGCATGTTTAAAACAGTTATGAGCTGCAGGGCAAGCTAAGCGCTCAAAAAGTGTGACGGAAAGCGTTGCGCATCCATTGACCTAAAGGTGCAGTTCAGTCTCCATTACTTGAGGAAATGAATATAAGAAATTCAGCCACAAGATGATAAAAGATGCATGTAGACTCACGTCTGCCTGCATTAGTTATATAATAAATAATAACTATCAACATCAATCAATAATAGAATATATATATATGAAGAGTTCATTTGCAAAAACCGATAATTCCATTTTTATTTTTTCAGAAATCACGTTGTTTTTACTGTGCATATATATAATAACTTAAACAAATACAGCTAATTTACAAAATTAAAGTTCATTGAAAGTATGTTTTTTTTACATATTAAAAGTTTGTTTTATAGCAAAAGCAGATAACTCCAAATTTCATGTTTTAGAGTTTTAAAAAAACACTCGTTTAATCTTTGTAATCTCCTCAGATGACAATGTAGATGCCTGACAAACGTTGTTGTTGTTGTGATCATAAACAGTATGGATGTGATTACACGCAACACACTGAGCTTTTCTCTTTCTCTCGCTTTTGCAAGGTTCCGTGAAAACGTTTCAGATTTTATTTTCCTTTTTCGCCCTGAAGAAGATATCACAGGTTCATCAAGTCCGTCGAAATTATCAATCCTCGATCACTTTTAGTCAGCTTTCACAAAACTCCTCTCAGCTAGCACGTCTTTACAAAGTTAAAGTAGCCTTGTCACCTGACCTGAATACAGCACGCTGATTCGCTAAAATGGACTTATCGGCTTCTGTTCAAAAACAACAAGGGCGCTTGTCGGCTTCTGCAGTAAAATATGAACTGCCTTGAAAGTGGACAAAACCGGCTTTTTTGACAAAACGTGTTTAGGGTTCAGATCGCACTATATGTGGAGAATAATGCACAGCAATCAGCAAATTTTTTTTTTAAGTGGCGTTTATCAGTTTTTGCAAATAAACTCTTCAAATATATTAAGATAGTACATACAGTGGGTACGGAAAGTATTCAGACCCCCTTAAATTTTTCACTCTTTGTTATATTGCAGCCATTTGCTAAAAAAATTTTTTCCTCATTAATGTACACACAAGCACCCCATATTGACAGAAAAAAAAACACAGAATTGTTGACATTTATTAAAAAAGAAAAACTGAAATATCACATGGTCCTAAGTATTCAGACCCTTTGCTGTGACACTCATATATTTAACTCAGGTGCTGTCCATTTCATCTGATCATCCTTGAGATGGTTCTACACCTTCATTTGAGTCCAGCTGTGTTTGATTATACTGATTGGACTTGATTAGGAAAGCCACACACCTGTCTATATAAGACCTAATAGCTCACAGTGCATGTTCAGAGCAAATGAGAATCATGAGGTCAAAAGAAACTGCCTGAAGAGCTCAGAGACAGAAATGTGGCAAGGCACAGATCTGGCCAAGGTTACAAAAAATGTCTTCTGCACTTAAGGTTCCTAAGAGCACAATAATCCTTAAATGGAAGACGTTTGGGACGACCAGGAACCCTTCCTAGAGCTGGCCGTCCGGACAAACGGAGCTATCGGGGGAGAAGAGCCTTGGTGAGAGAGGTAAAGAAGAACCCAAAGATCACTGTGGCTGAGCTCCAGAGATGCAGTCGGGAGATGGGAGAAAGTTGTAGAAAGTCAACCATCACTGCAGCCATCCACCAGTCGGGGCTTTATGGCAGAATGGCCCGACGGAAGCCTCTCCTCAGTGAAAGACACATGAAAGCCTGCATGGAGTTTGCTAAAAAACTCCTGAAGGACTCCAAGATGGTGAGAATTAAGATTCTCTGGTCTGATGAGACCAAGATAGAACTTTTTGGCCTTAATTCTAAGCGGTATGTGTGGAGAAAACCAGGCACTGCTCATCACCTGTCCAATACAGTCCCAACAGTGAAGCATGGTGGTGGCAGCATCATGCTGTGGGGGTGTTTTTCAGCTGCAGGGACAGGACGACTGGTTGCAATCGAGGGAAAGATGAATGCGGCCAAGTACAGTGATATCCTGGACGGAAACCTTCTCCAGAGTGATCAGGACCTCAGACTGGGCCGAAGGTTTACTTTCCAACAAGACAATGACCATAAGCACACAGCTAAAATAACGAAGGGAGTGGCTTCACAACAACTCTGTGATTGTTCTTGAATGGCCCAGCCAGAGCCATGACTTAAACCCAATTGAGCATCTCTGGAGAGACTAAAAATGGCTGTCCACCAACGTTTACCATCCAACCTGACAGAACTGGAGAGGAACTGCAAGGAGGAATGGCAGAGGATCCCCAAAAAAAATCCAGGTGTGAAAAACTTGTTGCATCTTTCACAAAAAGACTCATGGCTGTATTAGATCAAAAGGGTGCTTCTACTAATACTGAGCAGTCACGCAAGTCAGGTCACCTTTATTTATATAGCGCTTTAAAACAATACAGATTGTGACAAAGCAACAGAACAGCATTAATTAGGAAAATAGTGAATCAATAATGAAAAATGACAATAGTAAACACTCATTTTCAGTTAAAGACAGTTCATCATTGAATTCAGTGAGTCAACATCCAGCTCAGTTTAACTAATATCTTTGCAATCATGTCAACGAAAACGCTGGAAATGAAGTGTCCCCAACTAAAGCAAGCCAGAGGCGACAGCGGCAAGGAACCAAAACTCCATCGGTGACAGAATGGAGAAAAAAAACCTTGGGGGAAACCAGGCTCAGGTCGGGGGCCGGTTCTCCTCTGACCAGACGAACCAGCAAAGGGTCTGAATACTTAGGACCATGTGATATTTCGTTTTTTTTTTTTTAAATAAATCTGCAAAAATGTCAAACAATTCTGTTTTTTTCTGTCAATATGGGGTGCTGTGTGTGTACATTAATGAGGAAAAAAATGTACTTAAATTATTTTAGCAATTGGCTGCAATATAACAAAGAGGGAAAATTGAAGGGGGTCTGAATACTTTCCGTACCCACGGTTAGTACAGGTGCATCTCAATAAATTAGAATGTCGTGGAAAAGTTCATTTATGTCAGTAATTCAACTCAAATTGTGAATCCTCGTGTATTATATAAATTCTATGCACACAGACTGAAGTAGTTTAAGTCTTTGGTTCTTTTAATTGGGATGATTTTGGCTTCAGTGAGTCACTAACGGATCACTGCAGAGTCTCTTATTATAAAATAATTACAAATTATTTTTACATTATTAAACTATATTAAAGTATCTTAAATAAAAATAATTAATTAATTAAAAGCCAGTGATAGAGTTAAGTGACTCTGTCTGAAGAGAGTCTGGCAGGATAAGTGTGAATTATATGGATTGTCCCACATTACAGGTGTCGAGCATGTGGTGTGCACTGCAGTAGGTGTTTAAAGCTCTGGTGTTCATTGTGCCTTGGTTTTGAGCATCCCCAGGCCCCGTCCAGTGAGAGAGGGGGAGATCCAAGACTGTGCCGCGAGTGATTAGAGTCTACGGTAATCCGACCCATCCAGTGATCAGCGAGCTGGTAGAGGAGGAGTCTCACACACAGGGAGGAGAAAGACTGACAGGGACCAAGGGGAGTTCTCCATGCGCACACCCCTACAAACATACACACGCAAACTCCTGCTCTTACACATCGCTTTACACACAGGCAGGGATCTTACGCACGAAGGACTTTGCATGAGAGGAAACCAAACCAGGATCTGGACAACCTGTAAGCTTCACATGGCACATGGTAAGTCTGGAAGCACTGAAGGAACAAGCTTAGACGGTTTAAGTACTTTATAAACAGATTGCAGTGAGGTTTGTCTCAAAATGATATTTAATTTGGATTGACAGTAAAGTCAGTAAATCTACGGTTTTATGGAGTAATGGTGTAGATGAGAATGTTGAAACAAATCTGAAAATGAATTTCAGACTAAAACACCAAGAGCTTGTCGGATTTAGTCTTAAATTTGGTTTTGGTCTACATTGGTCTAAACCCTACATGAGGGTGAAGATCTGGAACGAATTAAAGTTTACTAAAAATGTTTTGGCTTCACTTAACAGCTCTGTTGCGAAAACCATAGAGAACCGCTGTGCTGTCTACATACGCATCTTAACTGAGAGGGACCTCATAAGGGATTGATTTGAAACGCTCTGCGTTGGGACTAACTCTAGTTACTAACGCTCTGCATGGGAGACTTGACTCAAAATAGATTTTTAAAGAGTCTGCATGTTTACAAGCTAACAATATGATACTCTACCAAGCATTAGGAACTGGGTACAATTTCAATCGGATTCAATACTTTATTGATATGGGAGAAGCCTTAAATTGCTAGTTTTTGCACATCCACCTGCTTCCACATTAAGGACCAAATAATGCTAATTTATGCTGCTGTCTTTAACCAAGTGCACAAAGTTCATTCTGCCAATTTGGATTGTGTGTTTCAGATCTGGAATCCTAAAAACGGACAGAAATCACCTGAACCCAAAAGCACAGGCTCATTTCCAAAGTGATTTACATTGCAAAGCTGCAATCTACTCGTCTCGGACTTGCGTAACCAACTATGTCAAAGGATGAGGCAATTCCGAGCCCACCTCCAGAGTGGCCGGAAGAAATCTTAATGTAAACATATATTGGAAAAGCCTGGAGGAGAAGTCATCATGAGAAGGAATCTCTAGGACACTGGTAGAGTACTTCATAACCAACCCGCAGAAGGCTCTCGCCGTCGACTCATTACATGGATATACAGTGTGGATGGACAGCTCACGCTAGCGCCTCCATGAGGGATTTGCCCTCCCCTCCTGTTGCCTGAGGTCAACCCAACACAACGCCACCTTGATAAGTCTGGCTTAGCTGGCCACTTGGTAAGGACACATCTTCTTTTGTTAGCATAAGCTGCTACTTACAGCCGGGGTGTTAAACACTGCAGATCGCCACAGATTCAGGAAGCACCACTGTGCCAGAGCGCATAGATCATGATTAGTAAACAGGTTGTTACATTAACTGAATCAAGATGCTGACGTTTTCCGAACTTGGGGAAGTCATATCATCTCAGAGATTACCAAGACATCTGTATTTGTCTCTTGATAAGAAATCTTGATCTTATATTGTTTTATCAGATGCATTAGACAGAAAAGGGAAGTCCCTGTTTGGTGTTTTTTACATTAGACCACAACAAAGTCCCCTAGGAGAACCTTTGATTCCTGCCCTAGACCTTCAGGCCACCATTCATCACTTACAGTCCATTTGAGTTCAACAAGCTTGACAAAGTATTTTTTTAACCCATACCTTTGCAAAGAGGATCTCTGTCGGGCCAGAGGTATTTATGAGTAGTTCGATGTTTCCAAAGACAATCTGTTGTTATTCAGGAACTCCCTTTGGGTTAATCCGCATTTACTCTTGTGACAAAATCTATTGCATCCCAAATATGCACTAGTAGATATTCTTATTGAAGACTGTGACTGTTCCCTTTTGTTTCATACATTTAGAAAGGCTGATATATGGCAGCTGACCCATAGAGATGACCTAATCATACTCGTCTATGGGATCTGGTGCATTTTGAGGTGCCAAAGGCATGGCAGGTTAAGCTTATATTCACTTGAGCCTTTCAACTCCCGTAACCTGGGATTCAATCGGGCTTAGTTTGCAAGCCTGAGTAAGGTCTGCACTGTAAAATCGATGCTTTCACCCACACTCTTTCCCCTAGACCTCAGAGGGAACTCTCAAAATCGGCTTGCAGGTGCAGCGTTATCCATTCGAAATGCGACCCTGAGCTTGACACGTTTAATTTTGATCCCCGCGCATTTTTCCCTATAGAAGATCTTGGATGGGTGCGTTTGTTTTCTCTGCCTGTCCTGCTCCGACATGCTCAGAGCAAGCTGCATTCAAGTGTGCCAGTCGCTAATCATCAGGACGTTTAAAATGCCATCACGCACAATAGCACCAGGGTTTTATTTGAGTGCGATCTGCTCTTCGGCACGCAGAACTGTCTGGATTGAGGCAAATTTCTTCATTGGCTTGCGAAAGCAAACATTTGTGGCATTGAATCCAGACCGTAAAATTCCACGATGCAACTGATTTATGGTTTACAGATTTGACTATCCATTTGTAATATCTGATAACACAGCTGTTGCCAAACAAAAAACAACAACTATGGAAGTTCTAAATCATGCATACGTGATTAAAACAGTGTTGAATATATTGCGGTTTTGCATGCATTAATCAGGATGGGATATGCAAAGGTCACGTCCTTTTTGGCTATTGATCACTGGAGCGACGGACATGTGCATGTCTCTCCATTGTGCATCTGGGCTTTTATTCCTGTCAGATGTTCCAGTCTTTCCCTACATGATGTACATTTTTACTACCAGCCACAAAAAATAACATGGGTGAAAGATGGCAGGAAATGCACTCGCAGCATTCACACAGAGCGGGCGAAATGACTGCTCTAAACTTTGGAAGCTCGGTTATATGATGATATCAAATTCCTGCCGAAGTAAATCCTCAGTGGAGCCACAAATTAAACCACAGAACTAAACTGTTGACTGGGCCCACACGGAAACTCCATGGGACTGAATGCCTGTCAGTCACAAACTTCTGCACATGCCCTGTCCTTTGTGTGTTTGTTTAGTGAATAAAACAGGAAAATTGGATATATTACATAGCTACTAATACCAGCTGTATGAAGATATTCACCCTCATGTCAATCCAACTTCCAATTTGGGGTAAAAACAACATTGGAGCCCATTGAATCTCATTGAACAGACTTTTTTAGTATCTCTTGTGTTCATATTTGAGGGTGAGTAGATTTTTAGGTGAACTGTCCCCGTCCCCACATTTTACTTAACATAAATCAAGTACTTAATATAAATCTACTACACTAAATTCTCCAAACTTTCCTCTCAAAGTCAGCACAAAAGATGCAAAACAGCACCAATTGCTTCTTAATAGGGATAGTTCATCAAAATTTTAAAATATTCACTCTATATTCACTCAATCTTTCCAAACTCATTTAACATTTTCTTCTGCTGATAGGAAAATATCATATTTTAAAGTTGGGGTAAAACAACATGGGACTGAATACATTTTTTTTGAACATTTCTTTTGTTCATACAGGTTTGGAAAGATATGGTATTGGAAATATATTTTTGGTGAACTGTTGTATAAATCCATTGCACAAAAATCCATACATTGTATAATTCCACACTGAATTCAGCTGACTTTCCTCTCCAAATCTGCACAGAAAATGAAAAACAAAAAAGGTCTTAAAGATACAGAACAGGGCAGAATTACATAAAACTAGCGAAACACTGAGGACTTTGAATCCGATTTAAAAGAGGTATTTGGCATGCACATAGTACCCTTTTGTATCACAGAATATAATCAAACTCTTTGTCATCAAAAGAGATAAAACACTTGAAAGTAGGGCTGCACGATTATGACACAAATCATAATTGTCGATTATTCCCTTGAAATTGTAATTGTGTGATTATTAATTACGATGATCACAATACAATAATAAAAATATGAATGGTATTATAATGTTATACAACTAAAATTAAAATAATGGGAAAAACCCTTAAGATAACACGTAGAAAGAAAAAAACACATCTTAAAGCACGCAGAATAACATAATTGCCGCTTTAAATGATTACGTAATTGTGGCATCCATAATTGTAATCGCGATTAGAAATTAGATTAATTGTGCAGCCTTACTTGAAAGGGAGTTGAAGTGCTTTTAAATTACACTGCTTATAAATGAAATTGGCAAAAGGCCCAAAAATAAAATAAAACAAGGTAAAATGTTGGACAGAAGATGAGAGTACTGTTTATCCTTGTGTAGCAGATCCAACTCTGTCCATAAGAGACATCAGGCTGAGGACAACAGGTCAGGTTCAAACCACCTCCATTTATTGGCTCTGGAAGAACATATGGGACATAATATCCGTTGCCCTAACCTCCTCCCACATTATACACAATATTGACTGAGAAAAGTGAGAAGAAAACATGTGCATCTTGCCTCGCCAGAATCAATTTTCGCGATCTGAGCTGACGCATTACAACAATTGCGTATGTTTAGAATTCTATACATTAAAGCACATAAAAAGATGCTACCATAAATATATTTAATAAGAAATAAAGAAATTAAAATGACTGGTTGAATATTCATCCCTCAATTGCTATCTCTGCACAAACCAATGACAATGACGTTTAAGAATAATGTTTGTATGAACCAAATATTCCCTCATAACAGTCGTACATATTCACATTATACTCTGTAGAACCACCAAACCAGTGCACAAGTTGGATGCAAAGCAATAGAATGCATTACAGAGTAAGAGAAGGTAACTTGACACTTAAATGTGACACCTCATCAGAGGAATCTCCATTGTTAACCTTTTCCCACATTATACACTGTGCACAGACTGCTAATAAGTTGGCTCCATATGTGTCCAGTAAAAGTAGCAAGGTAACAATACACAAAATCACACATGTATGCTTTACTTAGAACATATTCAGTTTAATATTTAATCAACTTGAACTGAATGAACACTTTTAAACATACTGATATTAACTGGGAAGAGTGAGAAGAAAATGTGCATCTTGCCTCATCAGCGTCTAATTTTGTGGTCAGAGCTAATGTAACTCCTGCATTCTCCAAAGGCACTGATAAGTTTCGCAACACATTAGATGAATGTGATGGGCAAACGCCACAAGCCAAATTCAAACCCACATCACCAGCATAAGCACCTTGGCACAATGTTCTGAAGCATGTGCAATAATTGAGCAATTATTTTCCTGTTGAAGCATCTGTCAGGGTTGTGCAAAATGTTTGAGTGTGAATTTAAACTGGCCACAACAAACAGGAAATTGAATGGGATGGAATTTGAAAAAAACTGAAATTTGACAGAGCAGGTTACTTTTGATATGAAACTAAGTCTCAGCTGTCAAATAGTGCAATTTTTTAAAGAAATTCAAACAATAAATACCGTTTTGTGGCTCTTTAATGTGTCGTGACAGATCGCTCTAGCTCCTCAGCTACCGATCATCTCTTCCTCTTTACTAGTTATACAGGTAGCACAAAATAAACATGAATGAACATCAGAAGGTATCTTGTTTCAGCATGTGGAAAGAAGTCAATACACACCATTTTTCAAGTTCAAGTCCACCAATGTTTTTCTACTCTCCTGTCTGGGGTACGTTTCCCAAAAGCAAATACGGTCGCAAGTTCCGTCGTTGCCAATAGAATTCAGTGGAACTAATGACGATAGTTAGCTAACGATGATTTTAGGAAATGCACCCCTGGTTTGTTTTGTCTGACAAAATGGTTATTATGATGTCAGATCGCCTGTCATTCAAACTCCTGGCGAAGGGGCAGTTGGAATCACGAGAATCTACTGAATTGCAATTCTAATTATACAACCCGGGTAATGCACTCTGTGAAATTAAGTGTTTTTCAACCATAGAAGACAAACATTTGAACAGGTAGCAAATATGTACGGCCTATAAACCTTTAAATTTTAAAGCTTTTTAAAACTTTCAAACAAGGCTTTTTAAAGCTTACATTTCAATATATGATAAACTTTGTTGTTCTAGTTAAAACTCACATGAATTTCTTTGAACTTGATTTGAATCCTACACTCATTTAAACTCAAACTGCATTGTAAAAAATGAATTGAATTATAATTGAAAAGGCATTCTCCATTCTCCTGAATGGCGCACGATCTTTACACTGTCAAAACGAAAGCACGTCGCTAACGCATAATGTTTCAGCCTCTTCATACAGATATATGCATCGTTCAGCGTAACGTATTGAAGTGTTAGTTCCAGGGTTATGGTCCGATTTTACACTCGTTCACAGGTTTAGAACGTGACAGCTGTTGTATTTCAGACATAGCATCCACACATGGACTGGCTGACCTCCAAATACACAAACTAAATGCTAAATGGTGTCTTTCACAGCTGTCGACTAACACTTCCAGTAAACATGCGATTTCTATGAGCAGATGCTCAGAGCCTTTGTCTGTGTTTATGGCATATTTTGAAATTGAGCCCGAATGTGACATCATGTTTAGTTTATATGCAACATTTAGGGTCAGCAGATGATAGGACACATTGGCATAACAACTGATAACTTAGCATGCTAACTGTTCCTCTGTTTAAATACGCATTCAGAAATTAAATACACAGAGACTAGCAAACCATTTCAACAGTAGATGTTGAAATAGTTTATTATGCAGTCTAGTTATGTAACCACTGGCCGATTTGTAAGTGACCCACTTCAACTGCTGCAAACATTTCATATACAGAAGCCCGTATAAAGTATCTGGACCCTTTTAGATGTAATTAGCCAGATGTAAAAATGTCTTAACGTCATTGCATTAGATAACAACATCTCAAATGCAGCAGGATCTTTTCTTGAAACTAAACTTTCTTTTTCATTTTTGAAGGCTCAGTGTGTTTGAATCAGCTGGTGTTTTGGTGATTTTTAGGTGTAGAGAAATCACATTAACTCTCAACATCATCAAGTAACCATAAACAAACAAAATACTCTTTCTTTTTAATACGACATCTATGATTTTGTCAAATGTGTTTTGTGCATCTTTCTTTACAGTAAATGACACACACTTTGACATTTTATCTAATGCAATGGTATTCAGACATCAAGTCAAACACAGGTATGTATGACTGAATCTAGTGATGGGGTTAGCAGCTGACATGTGACAAGTTTGATTGAATTATTTGATTGAGATCTTTATATCAGACACAGCCAAGAACGAACAGTCTAGAGATAAAGTCGTACTCAGAATTGTTATATATAAATGAGCTACTAATACCAAAACTTTAATTAACCCACAAAGAACCTTTAAATAAACTTCAGCCTATACTAGCACACGTGCACTGAAAAAAAGGTGTAGGATTTACTTAGAAACCACTTTCATTCAATAAATATTGCTAATAAAATTCACAATTACAAAGAAACGGCAAGTAGGACTTTGAATTAAACATTACATTTTGAAGTAGAAAAACAATACAAATGAAAGCAAAACAGATAAAAACAAAAAAAAGTTAAATATTTTGTAAAACGTACTCTAATAATCTTGGTTCGAACTAATATAATTTTTTTTTACAGTTATAAATAAATCAAAATAAATATATAATGAATCTAAACATTTAAAAAATTAGATAATTAAAAATATTATTAATAACAATTTAATTTTATGATTTTATGTATATCTTGTTATTTGTCCTGGTAGGCTTTTAGTAGGGACCTAAAATGAACAAGCAAAAAAAAAAAACAAATCACAGTAATAAAGTAACAAAATAAATAAATATTAAACAATGCTATAAAGACAAGTATTTCAGAGTAAATCCAAACTCATTAAGTGTACTGTTTACAGAGCCTGTCTGTGTGTGTGTGTGTGTGGGGTTGTGTGGGTGTGTGTGTGTGTGTGTAAGCATTTTGTGAAAATGAGGACATAAATGAGTTATAGGACAAAGGGATGACATAGGTATTACAAGGAGAAGGTGACTTTTTAGGACATTACCCCATGTCCCCACTTTCAAAACGCATATAAATCCCACAGAATTGAGTGTATTGAAAATTTGAAATAGCACAAAGTTTCCTGTGAGGGGGTAGGTTTAGGGGTAGGGTTTGTGTAGGGCAATAGAAAATACGGTTTATACAGTATAAAAACCATTACGCCTATGGGATGTCCCCACTTTTCACAAATGTAAACCTGTCTGTGTGTGTGTGTGTGTGTGTGTTGGTGTGTGTGTGTGTGTGTGAGATCAAGGATTGAGGCGACCAGTGAGATTAGCCAGACCGGCTGCTTCCACACCCCGCGAGCCAATCCCAGGTGTTAGCCCACGTGACGCTAGATAAAGCAGGCCGCATTAGTGCTAATCCCAGCCTGATCTTTGGAGTGTGTTCCTACCCCCTTCTGCTGCCCAGCCGCCATCTATCTGCCCTGTGATGGACACGAGTGGTGCGAGGCCTTCACCCAAATGGCTGAAGTGACCAAAGCTTTACGCGCCTGTGCTTTTCAATGAAGAGCGTAAAGTAGGTGTCACGCTTCATCAGAATTTATCATGCATTAAATGGCTTCACCTTTTACCCTACAGTTTATGGCTCTAAAACACAGAGTTCTTGAACTGTAATGTTTAGCTGATGTGTTTTATGGAGGCTGATTATTTGATAAATGCGAGTGACAGGACTGAAAATGGAAAAGGGTTCTTACAGTCATGTCAAATGTAAGGTTAATGGAAAAGTCCTGGACAAGTCTGATCTATTTTCTACACTGTTAAAAAAAAAAGAAAGAAAAAAGATTATTGGAGTATGTTTTAAAATAAAATACTGTTTCAGTTTTCTACTTCAAAATTTTATTAATTCAAAGTGTTTCTTGCTGTTTCATTGTAACTGTTGGTGAAATTTACTAGCAATTTCTGAGTGAAATTGTTTATACACCAAATTCTTTCCGGTAAATCAGATCTTACTATAATTTTAAACAAAGTAAAAAATGTCAACCTCCCCAGCTTAAAAAAAAAACTTTCTAAGAAGGTTAACATTCACATTAAGCTATAAAAACGAGTTTTAAAACTTTTTATTTTCTTATTTATACAAACATTAGAAAAAGTTCCATTTTGTAAATATTTTGGGAGCGTTACTTTTGAATGTTCTCGGAACTTTCTGAAACTAGTTAATAGTTAACACAACACGACACTAAATGTTCGTCCAAATTAAAATGTTTAAAAAAAATGCATTCTTTAAACAATGTTTAAATTAAACATTTTTGTGCTAACATTTTGGGAATGTTATTAAAGACCAGTAACTTTAAACAAACGCTCTATTATTGTTACTGGCAGAACGTTTGTTCATAACTTTGAGAAAACATAGCCAGTACATTCTGAGAATGATTCCTGTAAAAAAAAAAAAAAAACTTTTTAAAAAATCTTAAAAAACAACTACATCAAAAATAACAGTGGAAAAGTGATGGAAATTCAAAAGATGTTGCCAAATGTGTTTTAGATAGCAAGAATTCAAGTTTCAGTACATTTACTGGAAATTAAGCATGAGTGACAAACTACCAGTTTCCTGAGTTCTGGAAAGCTTCTCACTTGAATTCGAACATGAGAACCTTTCCAGAGCTGATAAAAACTTGTTCAGGAAACAGATAGTTTGTCACACTGTATGTTTTCTAATCATTTGCAATTGCCAGTAGAAAACTTTAGACACACATGCAGTCATATAATTTACAGCTGGGTGTGTTCAAGTTGACAACAGCAAATGCGAGTCTATAGGTGGGCGGTACGAGCAAAACCTCATGTCACAGCATGCGTAATATCATATGACGCTAACAATATAAATCACAATGTTGTTTTTGGCGGTAACACTACACATAATGGTTTATGTATTAAATAACCATCTGGCAATGGCTATTTCTGTATAATACAGTGAATTAAATATATTACCGTTTTATTTTGGTTTGTGTCCATGCAGTTCCAAAATATCGGATTATTTACAACAAATGAATAATATAAAGTCTATCATTGCAAAACAGCTTCACGTTATGAAAAACTTTAGTTTAAAACAAGAGTCAAATTATTTAATGGACAGTTCTGAATCTAAATTCTGATTGGATGAGCCAAATTCGAATTCTATACTAACGCATTAAGTTGTCTGACATTACGTTATGGATCAAAGGAGTGGGGTCAGAAAGATTTTTTTAAAGAAATGAATACATTTACTGAGCGAAGATGCATTCAATTGATCATAAGTGACAGTAAAGACACTGATAATGTTACAAAATATTTCTTTTTCAAATAAATGCTGTTCTTTTGAACTTTCTATTCAAAGAATCCTGAAAAATAAAATGCACCACGGTTTCCGCAAAAATATGAAGCAGCACAACTGTTTTCAACATTGATAATACTCAGAAATGTTTCTTGAGCAGCAAATCAGCATATTAGAATGATTTCTGAAGATCATGTGACACTGAAGACTGGAGTAATGATGCTGAAAATTCAGTGTTGTATCACTGCAAAAAATTACATTTTACAATATATTCACATATGAAATTTATTTTAAGTTCTAATCATATTTTTCAGCTTCTTTTCTAGTATGTACCTATTCCTATATGACACCATAGGAACCGTTATGCAATGCACATTAATATCTCATGCAAAAAAAACATGAGGCTGACAGGACAGGCATCAATATCAGCTGTGATCTCCAAATGACAAATGTTTGTTTTTCTGGAATATTGTATCCTGTCATACTGTAATCAATCTGATCATATCAGAGCACTGCGACGACATAATTTATCAGATTACACAGACACGTGCTTCTCAGAAACTGTAAAGTGTGACAGCAATGTGAATTCTTGTTAAACGATCTGTTTTCGCCAGCTACAGATAAGAGATAAGATGTGAAGTTCCTGATGCTGTGATAGATGAAAAGAAACAGACATTCACTCTCTTCCAGGGAAAAAAGTTTGTTTTGTTTTCTTACAAAACCCTCTCAACCCCTTCTGACAAGCCTTTTTAATGCATTTCCCATTGAATCATAACAGCCTTTACATGATTTGCTACTTGCTAGTCTTTTGCAGCATCTGATTAGACTGCACACGCTGAATTATTTTACAATGTGGTAAATAAACAAAGCTTTTACAATAAAATAGTATTTCTACGTTCTGTCTTTTTACTTACAAATTTCATGTTTAATTCAACGTGTCACTTGCTGTTTCTTTGTAAATATTTATGACATTTACTTGCTATTTCTGAGTGAAAATTGTTTTAAAGTACATCCTAGACCAAGATAGTTTTATGATGAATCATCAACATTTTTGGTCTGTTTTTCTGGGGGCGGAAAAAGTGTGAATGGCCTCAAAACTTAATGCACATGGAATAAATGTGATTAATCTAATTTTCTTTCTGTCATGGATTCGTTATAAATGCATGAAGAAACTATTTACAATTCAAAAGTAAACCAGAATAAGTTTACTGTTCTAGTTCAAAAATTCTGAATTGTGACATGGTTGGCTCCTTTATAATAAATTGCTTTTATTTCAGATGGAAGTACCTGCTAAAGGAGCAAAGTTGCAGCTTGTGCAAGCAAAATTAATTTGAGTTAAAGCCCACCATGCTGCTTATTTGATGGTTTAATCATAAAGTATAAACAGTACATTAACTAAAATATGTTGCATGCAGTCTCTGAAATAAGGATTATATTACATCACTAATGTTTTACAATCAGTCAGATCACAGCTGTTTAAAATAGATGAGGTAACACTTAATATACAACAATGACATCATAACATAATTCATCAAACACACTGCAGTTAACGTCAGACTCAATAATCAGCATTAAGCATGTCTCAAATTTAATTGTCCATTGCGTTCATAATGGTCTGTGTAAATAAAGCTAATTAGCAGAACACCACTGATGGTAACGATTGACCTCAACAGGCCAATTCATCAAATGGCCATCTCTGAAAACTCTAATTGCTGTTTGATTATTTGTACTGCAACTAAAGGGCGATTAAAGCAGAAATGGCGAATAACCGTTAGCGGTAATACATGCCGTATGAATCTGAAGACAGTTTATTGGTACTGATTAAGTGTTCTGTTGTATATTGTAACACATTTTGCTGCCCGGATTACCATGGATTTCAAAATACACAAATCTCATGAAACCAAACAAGAACGTATGCAGGTCATAATTCATCCATTTGACATTTTGATTGAAGTAAATGAAGCCTATTTAGAGGACCATAAAGATTTTTTATAGCATTGACAGTGTTTTCATGTGAGTTTGGGAAGAAATATGACCGGAACATGTTTTCATGACATTCGTTTAAATAATAATTATCTATTCATTATCATCTGTTGGACGTTTTGAGCATTTAGACGTGCCAGATCTATATTTGGTCAAGTGAAGAAAGTGACGAGAGTGATAATGTCGTTTCCAAAATACACAGCGAATGAGATAAAGAGAACAGAACACAACAAAAAGGACTACATGCTTTCCAACAGCTTGAGAAGTTCGTCGAGACACTGAATTCCAGACTTATTAAAAAACGCATTCATTTTGATATTAAAAACAATAATAGCTTGTTTACACAGACATTGAGCTCTTTCTATACATAGAGGGTAATGCCACTGTATCAAAAAAGTAATCAAAGTAAATCATCATCATAGTAAATAATAAAAGTAAATACTTTTTATCAAAGTAAATACAAAAATTTAAATTGGCAAAAAAATACTGCTTTTCAGCATTACAATAGGGTGAAAGATTCTGAAATTTTGAACTATTAAATATGGGGGGGAATGCATTTAATTTTCATTAAAAAGGTCACAACGAAAAACTGCCCTAAAAATTATCTTTATCTTGTTCATTGTACATATTTTTTTCAGGGTGCATATAACCAGACATGAACCACTCCTCTTCTTAAAATTAAAATTAAAATTAAAATTAAATTAAATAAAAAATGTAATTAAATTAAACAACAAAAAATTTAATTAAATTAAATAATCTATCTATCTATACTGAAAAAATAATATGCTAGATTTACTTAAAAATATAGTGCATCATTTTTGCATCCCTCTTCTTAAGTAAATTTCACATGGAATTTTAAGCAGTGTTACCTAAAAATCTTTAGTTGGCTATGCTTAAATGCTTTGAGTATCCCAGTGAACGGTTTTGCTCAAATCTATTAGCTGGTGTAACAATATTTTAAGTAGTTTAAACTAATAAATGTAAGTTATTTCTACAATAAAAGTCTTGTTTACCACATTATAAAATTTAAGCTCATTTAGATTTATAATGTTAAGTTTTTGTATTTTAAAAAAGCTAGGTACTGCTCAATACTTAAAAGTAGTTATATATTACAATGAGTGGAAGACATAACAGACAACTGGTGAATATTAAATGACTTCTTTAATTTTTTGATTTTTTAAAACTTAAATCTCTTAAAACAGTTTGAAAATGACTAAAAATACAGATTACTGAACAACAGTAAACATTCTCTAACAAATAACAGTAAGTATCAACATGCTTTTTAATATTTGTGGTGTTGTATGTTTGTGGTATAGAGTGGAGTATGTTGTTTACATAATGTTTGTGGTGTTGTATGTTTGTGTGTTTGAGTGCAGTGAAGTGCTGAGTATGTAATGTGTGGTGTTGTATGCGTGTTGATTTGCATGCGTGAGTTTTGCAATGTTATGTGGCATTAAAAATGCATTAACAAGACACTTAACAAGTATAAAAAAAAATTCAACATCTTGTTATTCAAAGTTACCCCATTTACACTGCACACGTCTGCGGCGCGTTATGGCTCAGACGAGGTTTTGTTCCGGTGCCAACTCCCACCAGAAGCGTTTCAGTATATTGGAGGCAAGAAGCGCCTGTACTGACAGTGAGGAAGATTGAGTACATGCGAGCAAGATATACAAAGTGAATGCCATGCAGACATGCATTTAATCATAAAGGTTAATCAAAAGCGTTTTTTTTTGTTGTTTTTCTAACATGGTTGGCTAAATGTTTACATTTTGTCCGGTTTAATTCTGTTTATTCCACTCATACAACTCATGCAATTAAACTCCACGCCTTGTCCTTTTTGTTTTTGTCTTTGTGAAAAGGATTTGTGGTGTCATATAACAATGTGTGTTTGTCAACTTTGAGGATGAACCTCTCGTCATCTATTTCTGGCATCTTAACAAGTATATAGTGATGTGAAATACGATCGGGAGTCTGTACAGGGTGTTTATTTTGAAATTGACAGGATTTTTTTACTTTTATTTTGTATTTGCTGTGCGGCTTGGGCGCAGTGTCTGTCAAAAATAGACTAGGTGCCTATCTTTAGCGGAGCAGCGCGGTGAGCCGTAACGCATTGCAGACGTGTGCAATGTAAATCAGGGGTTAGAAGTGTTGCAATCAAGTCAAGCCGGATTTTCTGAAAAAAATAAAATCAAATGTATACCTCAGTGGTTTGGGGTAACTCAGTTTTACAGAATACATCAGGCCAAGAAGGGCAACACATGCATTGCAACACTGGACAATCCCGACAGAACCTCAACACCTTTCAAGACTATTTCTGTCTCTGAAGGACTGCCATCTGGAGAGCCCCCTTGTAGGGTCTTCTTGGGCTATTTCCCGATCAGTGTCCTATAACACAAAACAATAAAATGCATATTGTGCTTTTTTGGTTGTCAGGCTCAACTTTAAAACATGTATGAAGCTCACTGATGGAAACATCCAAGCAGTCATTAATCTGACCAAATAATTCAAACAAACAAAAAAACTTTCATTTTATTTATTTTAAGATTAGTCATTATTTTCATTATTTAAATTTGCACTTTCCACTTACTATAAAAGTAATTTCAAAGCAAACAACACAAAATTGACCATATTCACTCACCTGGCAATGTGGTAATGTGCAATCAGATTGTCATTGTTCTTTGATTGGAAGACAATCAATCTGTGATCCTGAGTACAAACAGAAATAGAAATTCATATTAATATTAAAAATAAAATGCATGACAGTAATGACAGTGAACATCTAAGATTTAAATGCTAAAATAAGTAAGCAGGATTTTCAGTAAACAGTAAACTTAAGTAGACTTTACTGTATGAATTCAATATACAGATTCTAATCAAAGTTAGTTAATCAGTCAAGAGCAGTGAGTCTTGTGTTGATTAACATTAATGAAATTGCACAGATTTAATGTACTTACACACATCCAGTTTTCTGTTTACATTCACTAATGAAGTAAATGACTGTTTATGTAAACCTTGAGTGTATTCGACAGTTTAAGAGCAGTTAGCTTTGAAGATCTTGGTTCACTATTTGTGCTGTGTGGCTTTGCGTGTGCGCGCGCAGAAATGCTTATGTCAGGACAGCACTCAAGTAAAATCATTTGAAGGTTATAACTGGAATGGCTATGAAAGCCTGTCTACTGATATATACGCCCAGATCTACCACTACAATGCTAACATATGATGTGTATGTCGTATCATGCAGTATGTTGAACTGCCACTGGTACAGCGTCACTGTAGCATGATTAGCATTAGCCTACAATCAAAGGCAGACTGTAAAAATTAACCGTACAATGTGTATTTTGGTCTCACAAAAGTTGTGACTCCGGCGTGCACGCACATGTTTAAGTGTTCATTCGATATCTAGTAAAATATATGATAAAGAAAAGTTCTACTTATTTCACATAACAGTTACTCACCTTCACAGTGGATGAGCAGTCCTCTTCTGAGATCTGGTTTACTAAAATGGCCACCACAAATTGTGCGCTTCAAAGTTAATCCAGTTCGTCACCTGGTATCTGCTTGGATCCTAAACAATTTTGTTAATTTGACTAAAATTGAGTATTGTTGATTTTACTAAAATTTACTTGTTGTGTTTCAATCTATCTATCTATCTATCTATCTATCTATCTATCTATCTATCTCTGTTAATTGGGACATTTGGAGCCATGGCAATTTAACTGAATTCATCATAACCTCAGACAACCCATTAAGTCTTTAGACCAGGGCCAAAAATCAAACTTCATAAAGTGATGTGGGCCAAAAGGAACTTGCATTATTCCAGACTAAATGGAAAATGTACATTTAATGATGAAAAGAAATTCACTTATGTCTACATTTCAATGCAAAAAAAAAATACAACAAATAATGTTAAACCACAAAGTTAAATTGGCAGACCAAATTACAGATCATCATGGGCCAATATTTGCATGCAAGCACTGGTTTGAGCATCTCTACTTTAGACCAACATGAATTGGCAGCCCGACCCACACTGACCCAGTAAGACCACCATATATACGGTCAGTCTGGCAAAACACTTCCAGCATATACTGTCTGGATTTGTCCTTAAATGTTACCCATCTGGGGAAGAGTTTTCCACCTTCCTCTCCTACTCTGGAGAAAACCTACCTAGTGATAGCAATGAAAACAAAGACTTTTCAGCAAAAAAAAAAAAAGAACGCTCAACTGCAAAGACAACACAGCATTGGAAAGAGATTCCTCAACAGGGAAAGAATGCAGTCTTTTGAGAGGATGAAAGAAAAATATGTGTGTACATGCAGGCATAGATATATGCTCCATAGACCTGTTTAGCTGAACAAACAAAAGACAACAGATAGATCTGGCAGGGGACATTATACCAGCAAGCCCACATAGAAGGTTCGAAGAAAGCACTTTAGACTTCCCGAAAACTGGAACGCCCATCAGCCATACCACCCATAACGTATTTGGTTATTCAATATTTTGGTCGAGAAAAAGTGTCGTAACTATAGCAAAATTCCCTTTCACCATACACTCTTAAAAATAATGGGTGTTTTTGCAGTGATGCCACAGAAGAACCACTTTTGGTTCCCAAAGAACCTTTCAGTTTTTCTTAGAGAGAAGAAGATTTTAAAAATCTAAAGAAACTTTTGTGGAATGGAAAGGTTCCATGGATGTTAAAGGTTCTTCATGGAACTATAAATGTCAATAAACTCCTTTATTTTTAAGAAAAATGCAACAAAATAAATCTAGATTCATCTCAACCCATGTAGGTAATTTCAACAACTAATGTAGGTCTGTTTACCGTCATAAATCTGCTCACACTGAATGGATCATCTCTGCAAACAAAGATTCCCCCTAAGGAAAAGTAGGACTAATTGTTTGGACTTGCTTGCGTACGATAATGCCGGGTCTCCACCCAGGTGGATGTTATGAAGGACACACCTTCATGAAGATGAGGAATCAATTGGGGAAAGGAGACAATGACCTGAAAGAACGAACCTCATTCTATTCATCCTGCACAAATGATAACTAACCTATCAACACAGACAGTAGGTTGTATTATAGTATACTTAAGGCTTATTTAAAAAAAAAACACATTGTATGCCAAGTATGCTACTGAAAGCAAAGTACAACTAAACTAAAGTACACTAAATGTTTAGTCCCTAGTGCATACTTAAGTCTTAAAATACTAGTTCACCACAAAAAAAAAATAACTGCCATTTTTTGTCATTATTAAGTGGATTAGGATTTATACTGGCAAGTTCTGGAAAGAAAAAGAAAAATAGTCCTTTAAGATGCATCAAGTCAGCTACCAAACGCAGTTTGTTTTTGTGTCACATGACATGACTGATAGTGATGCAACCTATTTAAACAACAAAGCAAAAGAGATTTGAGCACTATTGCAGAAAAAAAAATCATGACTTAAATTTAGGCATGTGCGATATTAAAATTCTGGCTGATACACTGTAAACATTTTTTTTAAAGTTGTAAATAAAAAAATATTATTGGAGTATGTTTTATAAGACATTCATACTTCAAGATTTCACGTTTCATTCAGTTTGTGATTTCTCTGTAATTTTTCAATTTGAAAGCAATTTCTGAATGAAAATTGTTTATGTACAGATAAATATTAAATATATACATTTTTTAATAAAATAGTAAAAAAAAATTATTTATTTATGTTTTTTTTTATTTTCTAAATCAAAATAAAACACGAAAAAACAAATAAAATGGTACAAGTGAATTTAGGCATCATAACATTATAATGTACAGTATGAAAATATTAAATTGAAATTTGCTAACAAGATTGTTGCAAGTGAAGGAAAATGAGCATATGCTATTAAATGTGCAATTCAGACCCATACAAAATATAGATATCCCTTAAATTTCAGTTTGTTCCTCACATAAGTTATATGACTAGCATTACAGCACACAAGTGATATGTGTATGATGGACAGCATTTTTATAATGCTTTTTGCCCTTTTTAGCAGTATAAATCATCCACTTTTGTTGAATGGAAAAGCCTGGATATTCTACCTTAAAAGACAATGACAAGATGACAAAGTCATTTTTGTGCAAACTATTCATTTAAGACCATGCATTTTTCCACTATTCCTCAGGAACGTTTTTACAGTTCACTGAAAGCTTTCAATAAATAGGAAGAAAGCCACATATTTCAAAAAGACTGATAAAAATCTCAGCAAGTCGGTCTGAGCTTAACCAAACATCGACGAGTTGTCTAATGGGTTTGTTCTGACATGTGTTTTTCAGAGTTTCAATGCTCCACGCTGCTCTAAGATGAGGGTATGGAAAGAGGTCACCCTCGCCTTCATCCTGTTTGGTGCCTCATTTTTCCTCCTGCTTTTGAAAACCACATCACCTGTTGGGTCTTCCTACCCAAAGGCCTTAGGGATATCATCAGACCCTTCCTCACAGCCAGCAACCACAGCACTTGAACCGCCACCATCATTCTCATCTTCATTCTCATCAACCTCATCGAGGAAGCCAGTGCCGCGCCGAGCGGTCAGAGCCACTGAGGACATGGGCTCTTTTCTCTCAGAATGTAAGAGAAACCTGTTTTTTGTTTTCCTTAGCGACAGTGCCAGTGTGGATTAGGTCGCGTTAACACAGACATGACGGAAGGATTTAATATGTCATTCTACAGTCGCCGTCATGTTTATACTACAAGCCTCTGCAGCCAGTGCTGCTCACTCACATAACTCCTCATTTAACATTCGGTCTGTCAGCTCACTTGATATTTAAGACAAGACCGCCCAGGTGAACAGAGTAGAACATTTAACTAGTAGATATAATTCAAGTTCAAACAAGCTTTATTGTCATTCTGTAATATGTGGAGACATACAAGGGAATGAAATGTTGTGCCTCACAGGACCACAGTGCTACATATAGACAGACAAGTAATCCTATAAATGTATACATATAACCTATATAAATGTACATATACTCATATAAACCTGTTTACAGAGTAATCTAACTATACTTTACACTAAAAAACTTTGGACGCAATTGTATTTATAAAAGAAGCATCACGTAGTGTCATACTTGCCCAGTTGATTGATTAAATTAAGAATTGCAAACATTCTTTGGCATTAAAGTTTTCTGAAATGGTACATTTAAATGTGCAAAGGATGTGTCTAATTAAATATGCACTCATTTGCACTGATAGCCAGAAGGATAAAGACAGGTTCGAAATTATTGTTTCATTTTGTTGACAGAGTCAAAGGTTTTTACAGAGGAGACTCTGGAATTCTCTTTCACATAAATCAGAAAATACTGTCAAAAGATGGTTTTATCAGTGCAAAGTATATATAAACAATCCTCTCTGTTAAAACCTCAGAATATAGATAGACAACTTTACAGTTGTATTCCTATGTAGCTAGGGCTTAAAGAAGTTAGAGAAAACTTTTTAAATTAATTCTGTATAATTTAAAGGGGTCATATGATGTTACTAAAAAGAACATTATTTTGCCTATTTGTTGTAATGAAAAGTGTTCGTTTTTTAAGGTTCAAAAAACATTATTTTCCACATACTGTACATTATTGTTTCTCTTCTATGCCCTGCCTTCTGAAACGCGTCTATTTTTACAAAACTCATCGGTCTGAAAAACGAGGTGTGCCAGCTATCCAGTGCGTTGTGATTAACCAAATACCTCAAGCGTGTGACGGAAATGTTACGCCCCTACCATACTGTGATGATGCCCTGTCCGGCCAGAAGCGACGAAACAAAAACATGAAAAGCCATTATAAACCAGGCATTTGTTGCATACAGTGGGGACTAATTACGGATATAATGAGGTATACCTGTCTTTTACACGTTGATGGCGCCGGGGTAAACATAAAACCATGTCTGCATTTTTTGATTGGAGAAATGACAAACAACAAGTGCTAATCCACACTGCTCAAAACTCACATTTGAATATCAGTGGCAAATCCTTAATATAAAAAAAAACGTACTTGCAGTCTGTGAGTCAGAACAGCCAGCATTGTAGTCTAACGTTACTCTCCCAGGATCAGTAAAACAGTCCTCCATAAAATGTGCTGCACACATCTGAATATTGGGTTGAAGTGTTCTGGAAAAGTGCTGTAAATACAACTTAACCACTGATTTATAGTCGGCCTCTTGGAAGGCCAAACAAAGTAGTTTTCGGTTTCACAACGAAACACACAGTCTTCACGACATGACGGCGGCAGCAACAACAATACTACAGCGAGAATAAATGTTACGCCTTCTTTCTTTGCGTGAACATTTGGGCAGTGTTATGCAACTCTTCCCACATCGTGAAGTAGACAGTGGGGTGTTAGAACGAGCCGTTTTAGGTAGGCGTGGTTGACTTAAACTTTTATAAAGAAATCTCTTTGGATTTGAGACTTTAGTCTTTCTTTGCAACTTTACAGATCTTCTTTTGCACTGTAGCGAATCAGCTCATGGGGAATAGGAATAATTAACCATAACTAGTTATGATTAACTATTCATATTTTAGATCCGCTGTAGATATTTGCTGACCACTCAGGGTCAACCGTCTTGTCAATTCTAAGACGTTAATTTCCTGGTTAAAGGAAATAACTTTCTTACTGTACAATTCTATAAGTTTGTAACGTAATCTGCATGATTATTGACTCCGGTTAAGAGTAAACAATGAACACGTCAAGTGTGATACAAGTAAGGTTTTATTAACTACATAAACCTTAAACTAGTCTAACATACTACATACACACATTAAGCCGCGTTCACATACACACACACACACCACATACATACAGTGGGTATAGGAAAGGGTTAAAGTTTAGCAATAAAGAAAGAGACATAAGGAATGACATTTATGGAACCATTTTGCATATTCAGCAGATCTAAAGCCTGAGGGAAAACGTCAGATTCTTAGCTCAAACACACCTTGTAAAAAGGTGTAACTGATACTTAATGCATCAATTAAATCGACTAAGTTTGATACTTGCACGTCTGTATGAACAAAGATTCTTGATGCGATCTTACGGCCCCAAGATCTTTCTGAAGTTGGTTGATGAGAAAGAACCAATTTTGAGTCAGAGAATCTTGATTAATGGAAAGGTCAAGGCCGAAGCCTGGCACAACTTAGCGTTCGGGAGCGTTTGTATCAAAGCTCTCAGACATTCCAACAAAAACCACCTACTGGGCGTGTCACATGGTGTGTCAGCTTTAAGGTCAGAGAAGATCCCCGCCTCTCAAGATGGGCTTATCCAATGAGAAAAGCCGGAATCCCAAGTGGGCGTTTTGAGATCCTGTGGAGTTTATGGCTCTTTGTGTGGAAACATGGTACTTTAGTATCTGGAACTTTGATTGAAAATACTAAAGGTTCTCAGGGCACTAATATATTGCCTACGTACCAACAAATAATATACATTCTTGTTTAGATCATCAGAAGGCGAATTCATAGATACTAAACAAGCTATATGTAAGGTTATATGAATGAGTGGTTTATCGTAAGCACGAATAAAAAATAGTCTATAAGACAACAGATTAATACAAAACAGCAATAATACACACAATGGCCTGAAGAAAATGTGTGTTCATTCAAAGAAAAGGTTTTCCTATGAATTAATTAGTAGAACAGTCCATTTCTCCTGTGCATTTGTACCCCTTGTTTCTGGAGAAAGCAGAATGAGAGCCGGCTCGCATTCCACAAGGTTGTAAATGTATCGGGTTACCATGAAACCAGGGTCTTGTTCGGCGTCCTGGGGTGTTACAAAGTATTTGTGAAATCTAGCTAACAAAATATATATTGTGTGTTGGAGTGGTCCAGATGCTACAGCACCAAGACCTTGTATCACTTCAAAGAGAAAGGAAAAATTTTAATCGCATCATATGACCCCTTTAAATCTATAGACACAAACATATGGAGTGCAATAAAATAAAGTGGATGTTTTCTTTCCATTGGTCTGAAACAACATCTCAAAACTGACACTTACTTGCCTTAACTCATAAGGTACACTGGACGTTTTGTTGATGTGCTGAAAGTTTAGTTTTAACTAAATTTAGTTTATCATTGTCAACAATATTTTTCACACCTTTTCTTCAACCCCTTCATACACTATGCTGAAACGGCTGCATGAACAGTGTGCACTTGCATGCAAAAGCAATTTTCTTAATACACACCCGGACTGACTCGTAAAGACTGCAAAGAAAAGCAGACCTATTCTCATCTTACATATAGAGCAGTGTTTCCCAACCTGGTACACATTTTGGGTGTCTCCCTTAGCTGACACCCAACTTAGTGTCTCTAATAAATGGAATCAGGAGTGTTTTTGATTAGAAAAAACACACAAAATGTGCACTATTAGGTACTGCAGGGCCAGGGTTGGAGTAGCAAAAGGTCAGTGCAAATATGCTCTAAAGCCATCTTAAAGATGGACATAATCCTGCTTTACAACTGATCATTACAATGGTTTAAAGTGAGCGATTTAATTCTTAACAACAGAATGTGCAGGTTAAGCCCTAGAGTTTGACACATGCATTCACTTCCATCGAAATGTATTAGGTATGTTTACATTCACAAATTTTTGCAATTGCATTTAGTTGCACAGCCTTAACCTAGACAGAATTGAAAATGAAGAGCACATGGAAACCTGAAGCTGAATTTTCCCACTTTTCAGATATGTCTCCAGAAAATAAGATTTAAGCAATTTCACTTGTCGCCTTTAGAGTTTCAAACTGTGCTTGCCAAGACACTAAAGTCTCAATCAAAGTCAGATATCTCAAGACCAAGTCATATCGAACATTTCAAATTTCTAACTATAAAGCCCAAACATACTGCCTATCCACATTAATTTTATAGTTCTAGAGACCACAGTGAAGGTAGACGCCATAAAATATCTAATTAGACATAGATGAAAATGAAAGAAAAGTACAAAAATATAAAATCCAGGGTTCAACAATATAGATTTTGTTTCTGGACAGCCGTTAACACTATAAATTCAAAACCACACTTTTGCTGGAAAACAATGATACATGATGCTTTAACACATTTTTACTGAATGCTTTCAAGTTATATTTAACCACATGTGTGTTAGCCAGCTAGATTAATAACATTACCTTTGTGGCCATATGGCCAATCAGCAGAATTGAAACAACAAAGTAGAATACAACGAGTTTGCATTGCAAGACATTAAATGGATGTCCAAAATGGATGAATATAACATTTTCAGTGGCAATGCTGACTCAATGCTGGTCCAATGAACCTATAAAATGAACTGAACATCTAAACCCAACTTTAGCCTTGTTTTCATTTGTCAAATTAAATATGCTTTTACAGTCTTTTGAGCTTTTACACAAAATCCAAAAGATTTTTAGCATTTGAGTAGCTTTTCCCAGTTTTTTTTTTGTTGTTGAGTAAAATCAGACCTCAGACAAGAACATAATTCAATGTATTTTGTAAAAAACAAGCAATTTGCAAGAAAGTACAACAACAACAACAAAAAAAACTACAAGGATGTGAGTTCATATGCTTGACAAGCAACTGCTGTAATTCTTACACAGCAACTTGTCTGACCCAGAGTGGCTTCAAAATTCACATCTGAAGCCTGATTGTGCATAATTTATGTTGTAGAACAAAATGCTAATGTAACATTAAAAACAGACCTTATTTTTACTCATAAATCCAAAACCAAAACCACAGAAACTCTGGAGGGAATCCATGCTAAATTAGCCTGGCTTTGGTTTAATGGCATTCAATCGCCCTTTGAGAACTGAGGTTTGTTACCGGCACAGTAACACAAACGCACGTTAAGTATGTTTAATGGCACATTAGTAAATGTTTGGAAAGCATACACATTTGCATACTTGTGTAAAGTATGTTCCTGGCCTGAGAACTCAGTTAAGTCTCCTGAATTATGAAAGAGCAACCTCTAAGTATTAACTTTCTCCTCTGGTGTTTTTCTTCCTCTAGTCTCGTACCTCTTCCAAAGCTTCACCGAGGGCGAGCTGAAGAAGGTGATCACGACCCTGGTGGACCGGAAGGAGAGGAGGATCAGAACCGAGATGGGACGGAGAACCAAACGAGCGCGGAAGGGCCCAAAGCCGTGCTCTCTGCACGAGATCGAGCTCACGGTGAGCGAGCTCGGGCTCGGGTACGAGAGCGACGAGACGGTGAGCTTTAGGTACTGCAGCGGGAAGTGCATCCACGAGCGACGCAACTATGACTTTGTAATGGAGCACATGCAGATAAATAACGGCTCCAGTGAGAAAGGCCGGCGAGGACGGGATAACGGAAAAAAAGACAAGGCACGCAACGCCCCATGTTGTCGCCCTACAAAGTTTGAGAAGAAAATGTCTTTCTTTGACAACAAGGACAGGTTCTACACCATCCAGAACGTCTCTGCGAGAGCATGCGGTTGCGTATGACGAACTGTGGAAACGTCAGGGAGAATGTCTATACATTACGAAGGCAACCGAGAACGTTTCAAAATTCCGTGGTAACCATAGGAATTTTGGAAAGGGCGACCATGTGACACACAGAAACCATGGAACTATTCGAGAACGTAGGGCAAATTGCAATTCTGAAAAAGATGCTGAGAGGGACCCACAATGCCACCATGGAAAAAGTGAAAGCTACAGAAAAGCGATACGCAAAACACAAAAGACAAGGCCTGAATTGTCTAAAGCCTTGGCAACTATGGGATAAAGATTTGTTTCTGCCTTTTCAGTGGTTACTGGCACTTTTGATTAGCACAGGGCAATGGACTTTAACCAAAGGTGGATCGCTGGTTTAATTCGATGGGACCAAAAGCTGGCGGGAGACTCCTTTCGCCTTCCACTGGAAACTTCTGCAGAAGAACAAGTACAGATATAGTAGTATTTAACCGAAGATATAAATATATAGATTAATGGTAGAGGGCTACAGCGACAACTGTATGCTGCTCGCTTTTGTTACGAATCTGAACACTGAAGTATGAAGTGCAACGCAGCTGTGAAAACTACCTCATTTCTTTCTTTGTTTCTTTTTTGTTTGTTTTCTTAGAAGAATGTAGGCCTACATGCAATGAATCTTGTTCTACCGCACCCACTTCCTGGGATTACGCTAATCAGAAATATGAATCAGAGGTATACATGTAGAGAAATGTTTCTCGACCAAAATCTCCTAGGATGGAGATTACCTAAAACAACACTGTCACTTGAAACGTATATGCACACTATTTCAAACCCCTGAATTTGACCTTAAAGCCTTGCCAAAGCATGTCTGATCAAATCCAAGCTTCTCCTGTCCTTGAGATAATTTACACCCTGATATTTACATTTAAAATAGGAAAAGGCAATCCAATTCAATGGCCAATAGGGAAACGTTTAGCTTAAAAAGTTTTCCAAAAGGTGTTGTCCCTCAAAGATCTTAAAAGTTCATTTTTCTCATGGTCATGTTTACATTCTTTTAGACAATGATACTTGAGATACATTGTCTTTTGGAAAGTAATTCCAGGTTTGGTCCTTCTCAACAGCAAATATATACATTTATTATCCTTGAACACATTTATGGACAAGTAATTGTAACCTTCATTTATGCAGATGGAACATTATACTGTTAGAAATAAAGGTTCTTTGTAGCACTTCACATTAAACAAAGATCTGTCCTCATAAGAACCATTTTTTGCTGTACAAGTTCATAAAATTCATAAAATTCTTGATTCTTTAGATCAAAGTATTGGTTTTGGGGTTCTAAAGCAACAGTAAATTGGGTTAAATCTCACAAAACCTGTCAAGAACAGAACATATTTTTATTTTGACATTGTTCCTGGCTATTCATTGCACTCATTCTCACTACAGTAATGCAAAAAATAAAATTAATGAAGTACTATTACTGATGTACATATATTGCAGAAATGTGACCAGGGCAAATTTTCCCATATGCAATTTTCTAAAGCCAAACAGGTACTTAAATATTGTGCAGCTTAAAATCGTTCTCCTTTGACATCAGGCTGTAAAACCCCTTGAACCTTGCACATGCTTCACCCTTCCATAGAAAAAGTTTTTATGTTATCTTTTCTGGAGTAAATTAGTTACTGGACTAATTACAGAGCATGAAATCTGTCATAAACACAATTAACTGATCATTGTATGTGTGAAGATGAACTGCTGAAGAGACTAATGGTGGAGTTGTAAGCAGTTCTAAGCTGTTCAGACGTACAGGATTAAGCATTAAGTTTAGCCTTGGCCTTTCAGAAACATGCTGTAAAAGTGTAGCCAGTCTTTTTACTGCTACATTCCAGTTTAATTCCTGTATATATTACACCGTATTTCATGTAAATCAGAAACACAAAAGGACAAATCTGGTTTAAACACACAGCGTGCTGAACAATCTGATATAGTTGGATTTGGTCTGTATCAAATGAGCCACAATCCCCAAATTGGTTCATAGATTATTACGATAATCTACAACTAAGTTTCTTATATTCGTTCACGTAACTTCTTCATTCTTTGCTGTTCTTTCTTACTGAAAAAGACTGTGGTCTAACTGAATAACTCTGAAGTAATTAAGGACAAAACTACAAATGAGATTGGAGTCACGCCAGGATCCGTCAAGCCCTAAACACGTCTTTCCTTCAAAGCTAATGGAATTACTGTAAAAACATTGCAACAGCTAAATGGTGCATGCAGTCATTTTACTCGGATCAATTACATTTCAATTCAGGTGGAAAATTTGTTTTGTCATTTATGTATTTAAATTGTAAATTAAAATGCAATGTAAATGGAATTACCCCGAGATCGTCAAACCCAGTGCAAGGAATTACTCAACTTTAAACAATCAGTGCATCCTGCCCTGTGTAAATATCAGCAGTAGAGAAGACAACAAGTTTTCAGTTTGTTTTTAGAAATGTAGGGCACCCTGCCAATGGTGGATCCCAAGTAAGCGATTGAACTGTGTCTAAGCTTGCTAATTGGATACAGAAGGTGATCGCCCGCTTCGATAAAGCAGTACCAGTGTTGTCTGTGCAAATAAAATTATTTATTTTTTTGGAAAATTGCAAACTTTAAACAATGTATATTACTTAAAGGAATAGTTCTCCCAAAAATGAACATTTGCTTAAAATTTACTCACCCTCAGGCCATCCATGATGGTTTCTCAATTGTTTCTTTATGAGAAATAAGACTTTTCATCACTTGCTCACCAATGGATCCACTGTAGTGAATGGGTGCTATCAGAATGAGTTGAATATTATGGATATTATTATATCCAATACAAAAAAAATAATAATAATATTATGGATTATTTAGTCCAAAGCAACAGTTTGAAGTTAAAAGTGTCTTGATGATGGATTTGTTTCTTACAAACACACAGCTTTAGGTTTCTCAAGATGTTAACAGATGGACTGGAGTGGTGTGGATTACTTGTGGATTATTGAGATGTTTTTATTGGACTCTCATTCTGACGGCACCCATTCACTGCAGGGGATACGTTGTTGAGAAAGTGATGTAATGCGACATTTCTCCAAATCTGATGAAATTTATTGACAAAACATTACATCCTCTTGATGGCCTGAGGAGGGTTAGTAAATTTTCAGCAAATTTTAATTTTTGATTAGTAGCGTTTGTCCGGGTGACGATTTTCCTGTATTTAAACTAGATGTCACCTAGCATGTAAAAGTTTTTGTCCCCCTCTGAAAAAGCTAATGCAAATAAGACAAGGGGTTCAGTGACTCTACTTCTGTCCATTTATATTGGAGTGGAGTGCTTTAGTGTCTGTATTTGTGTGTACAAATGAGTTGAAAGTACTGCGGCAGTATTACAGGAATGCAAATGTATGTGTGTGTTGTTGTTACATTTCCCATGTCAACGAATCATGATCAGCATTTGGGAGTGTTGGATTTTTTCACACCAACAGCAGAAATGTCGATGCAGTGCATCTGTATTGTGGATAAACGGTATTTATTGCAAAATGCTTTTCATTTATATTTAGATATTTCAGGAGGGAGACAGAAACTTATTTATTATTTTACACTTGTGCCAAATGGAATTTCTAAAGTCGGCTGAATAAACATACCCAGCTTACAACAAAACATAAAAAGTTGCTTATTTGTCTTGAGTTTCTAAATTCACTTTCCTGTTTATGCTCCACTACAAAATGTGTAGACGGCAGATTTACAATGCCGCAACTTCAGGGCACAGACAGAAGAATTCAATTCTAGTGGGAGAGATCTTGTTTACAACGCTTTGATGTTTAAGCGATTGCTGCAAGGGGTGATGTAAGGACGATAAAAATTATTTTTAAAAAAATTTAAAGCAATACCATAAATAAGTGGACGACTTATTATGAAAGCTGATTCTCAGAATGTAAAATCCAAAACAAGTCATTCGATAAGCATTAACCCCATTTAATATGACACATTTATACCATCGCTGGTGTGGCCAGTTGGGTCTAGAGGTCACATAAATAGGTAAATTGAGATCACCCGTGTTGTCAATGGGCTTGTTTCTAGTATAAATACACCTCAATCTGGTAGGTCCAACTTTCTGTTGAGTCAGTACTGTGGCAGAACCACCATTAAAATGGTCATATGATGCTGCTAAAAAAGAACATTATTTTGTGTATTTGGTGTAATGAAATGTGTTTATGCGGTTTAAGGTAAAAAAAACACATTATTTTCCACATACTGTACATTATTGTTTCTCTTCTATGCCCCGCCTTTCTGAAACGCATCGATTTTTACAAAGCTCATCGGTCTGAAAAGCGAGGTGTGCTGTGATTGGCCAGCTATCCAGTGCGTTGTGATTGGCCGAATACCTCAAGCGTGAGACGGAAATGTTTTGCCCCTTACCATGTTGTGATGCCGTGTCCCGGAGCGACGAGACAAAAACATTAAAACCCATTATCAACGAGGCAATTGTTGCATCCAGTGGGGACATATTACGGATTATAATGACTTATATTGTATTTTTACACGTTGCGTTGCATTGCATAAACATAAAACCATGTCTGCATTTTGTGATCGGGAAAACAATAACAAGTGCAACTCTACATTGCTCAAAACTCGCGTTTGAATCGTCAAAATCATTAGTGGCAAATTCTTTAAATATAAAAAAACGTGCTTAGTCTTTGAGTCAGAACAGCCAGCATTTTAGTCTACTCTACTAGGATCAGGAAACGTCCTCCATAAAATGTGCTGCACACATCTGAAGATTTGGGTTAAACTGTTCTGGAACAATGTTGTAAATACAACTGGGTAGTTCACGCAAAAAATGAAAATTAGCTTGTGTTTTACTCACCCTCAAGGCATCCTAGGTGTTATATGATTTTTTTTCTTTCAGACGAATACAGTCAGAGTTATATTAAAAAATGTCTTTGATCTTTCAAGCTGTTTAATGGCACTCAGAGGGTGTTACAGTGGAACAGTAACAAGTCGTCAAATAAAGCTTGGGCATTCATAATAAAACGTGCCGCAGATGGCTCCGGGGGGTGAATAAAGGCCCCCCTGTAGCGAATCCATGAGTTTTAAAGAAAATATCCATATTTCAAACGTAAAAAACACTTTTCTATCACTTCCGCTGACTGTTATACGTGGAAGCCGTTCCGGCGGATGACGTAGGACGTCGGCGTTGCGTGATTAGTGACACATGCGGAGAGAGAACAAAACAACACCGGTCACGAATTAGAAGTACAAAAACAAGGATTTGTAAAGAAAAATGTCGGAGGATTTCGATATAAACCAAGAGGAGACTGGTTTTCCTTTGCTAAAGTAAGGAAACTTTGCTTCCTTTGATCCTGTAAACAAACTCGCGAGACTAGCACATCTCAGAGGCGCGCACGCTGCGCATACGTCATACGCCTTCGCCGGAAAGGATCAGAGTACGGAACAAGCTGTGATTTCACGATTTGGACTGATGAACTGTAACACCCGCTGACTGCCATTAAACAGTTTGGGAGATCAAAGACAATTTTTAATATAACATCGACTGGATTCGTCTGAAAGAAGAAAGTCATATACACCTAGGATGCTTCGAGGGTGAGTAAAACACAAGCTAATTTTCATTTTTTGCGTGTGAAACTAACCCCTTTACACCACTGATTTCTAGTCGTGTCCTCTTTTGGAAGGCCTAACAAAGTAGTTTCGCTTTCACAACAAAAAAACACAGCGCCTTCACGACATGGAGGCGGCGGCAACAACAATACTACAGCGAGAAATAAAAGTTACGCCTTAGTTCTTTGCGTGAACATTTGGGCGTGACGTAGACATGTGGGGGCGTGTTAGAACGAGCCATTTTAGGTAGGCGTGGTTGACTCTTAACTTTTATAAAGAATATCTCTTTTGATTTGAGACTTTAGTCTTTGCAACAGATCTTCTTTATGCACCAAGAGCTTGTAAACAATCCAAAAGAGAAAGGAACAATTGAAATCGCATCATATGACCCCTTTAAGGAAAAAAAGATCAATCTAAGCAGCTAATTGAAAAGCACAAGGAAGGAAATGGATACCAGAAGATTTCCAAGTCACAGAGTATCCCTTGGAGTGCACTTAAATCAATCATTAATAAACGCAAGAAGCTGTAAATCTAAGGGAAGCCACCAAGAGACCAATGACAACTAGACTACCATAACTAAACCAGGGGCCATACTCCAGAAACCTACGGTCTCAAGTGAAGGGCTAAAAGTTATTCTAACACAAATTGCCTTACTAAACAACATTTTTTTGTAATATGGTCGCAAATCCCAATCTGATTGATAATTTATGGGGGAACTTTATAAAAAAAAAATTAAAAAAAAGCTGTTCACACACAACCAACATGCAACCTGACCAAGCTTGAGCAGTTTTTAAACAGAACGATTGAGGAAAAAACCCTGTAGTGGCCAGATGTACAATTGTGTGTTGACATGAAAGAATATTTTATTGTTGATCGGTGTCAAAAAAGCTTAATTAATTCTTCTGAGGCTAAATGTTGTAAAACATAAAAGCTTCCAAGGGGGGTGAATACTTCTTACTGGCTCAGTACGTTTGTAAAATCATGTTAATTAACACATTATTTGGATTTTACCATCACATAATTAACTGAAATGTTTTGAACTAATGTTCAAAAGCACGAAAACATACAGAAATCAAACTGGTGGTATAAACTTGTGCAGAGAAAACATCAACAGAGCAGCTTGATAAGCACGATTTCAACATGACCACAAATACAACTGTGGCTACTGGCTGCAAACATTTAGCCCATTGTAGGACGACCATCAGATCCGGGTCACTTCATTCTGTGGGTCACTGGTGCATATCACTGTTGTGCCCATGAAACCAATAACTCTACACAACCTCTAATGCTCTGTGAGAAGTCCGGTTTATGTTTAAAACCACTGAGACACAGTAAACAAGAAAGCATAAACTATTTCTCTGTTGGTCCAA